>PVJC01006103.1:0-56327 GCA_004026665.1 Murina feae | reverse complement strand
GAGGAGCCCCTGAGTTCCCAGCCTCCAACCCCCCCACTCACCCCCAGCATGCTGCCTGCCTCAGCCTCCCAGCTCACTTTCCAGCCACCCACACCAGCAGCACAGGGGGATGGGGCTGCAGTGCCATTCTGCAGTGATCCCCGCTCGGGATCCTGGGGAACTGCGGAGATGTTTGCACGCTCCCTCATAGACTGACACTGCCTGGCTGCCAGCTGCAGTCACAGGGAAACCCTCCGTGAGCCCCACCCCCGCCTTCACCCCTACAGCCACCCACCCCTCCTGCCGCCGCCTGCTGCCTGCCCCGCCTCCTCCCCTGCCTCATCCCCACCGCCCCCACCACTGCACTCTCTATGGCTGCCAACCTCCATCTTGGCTGGGTTAATTTGCATATAGCTGCTCTGATTGGCTGGTGGGCATGGGCTTGGCTGGTGGGCGTGGCTTAGGCATCTTGGAGAGATGGTTAATTTCCATATTACTCTTTTACTAGAGTAGATTTTCTCCATTTGTGTGTCCTGTGCATCCATCAAATGCTAACTGCTTTTACTTGATGACACTGATATAGTTGTTTATGTGCAATGTACTAAATGATGGAAATATAATTGATAAAATTGGCTTTCACTTACCCACAAAACAGCTACAGAATGAAATGACACAAACATTAGTCTCAGGAATTCTGCCATGAAATTTGATTATTTGATTCTGTGTTAGTGACAGATACTGTATACTCTAATGACACATTAGAAGTAACTAGCAACATTCAGTGACTGCTATCTTCTCTTCAACTATTTTCCATGTTCTGTTTTAAACAAGCTCTCCCAGAGAAAAAAAGAACAGTGAAGAAAAACACCAATTTGTTGCTTTCTGATTTCTTTTTAATTCTCTTTTCTGATCAAAATCCTGGTGTAGTATTTACAAATAAAAGAATAGTACAGATAAAAGATAATATATGGACCAAGTTGAAGTGTTATAGTGTTAAATTTATACACATTTGCATCCAATTTCTATTTTTTGAGACAAAAATGCAGAACTTGCTCTAACCAGTTTGGCTCAGTGGATAGTGTGTCAGCCTGCGGACTCAGGGGTCCCAGGTTTGATTTCGGTCAAGGACATGTACTTTGGTTGTGGGCACATCCTCAGTGGGGAGTGTGCAGGAGGCAGCTAATTGATATTTCTCTCTCATCGATGTTTCTAACTCTCTATCCCTCTCTTTTCTTCCCTGTGAAAAATCAATAAAAAATATTTTTAAAAAACATTTAAAAAATGCAGAACTTAACTGAAGCAAGGTTAATAGAGCAGGAGCAGGAAAACACTGTGTGGTTTTTGTTCCCTCAGTTTGCTCCCTTAGTCCCATAATACGTTTCCTTAGTTCCCAAACAAAGCCCTTACTGGTGACAGTGTTCATGTAGACATTGTCCTCCCAAAGTTAAGAAAACTGTTGCAAACTTGTTGCGTATCTGCTTTTAATATATCCTCTGCAAGGCTATGTCTTCAAACAAAGCTAGTACTTAGGTATTTCTGAATAGCATCTGAAGTTATCTGGAACATATGTATATATTCAGGTATATTCATCTCATCTCAGCCAATAAAATCTGAGTATGTCTTTGTTTATTGAACCTGTTGGGAGACTACAGAAGTGTAGATATGATTCTATCCTGTCTTGTCTCAGACTGCTATAACCACAGACTGGGTGGTTTAAAAAACAAACATTTAGCCCTAGCCAGTTTTAATCAGTGGCTAGAGCATCAGCTTGTGGACTGGAGGGTCCCAGGTGCAATTCCCCGTCAAGGGCACATACCTCAGCCTGGTTGGGGCATGTGCAGGAGGCAGCCAGTCGATGTGTCTCTCTCTTCTGTCTTTCTCCCTCTCTTTCACTCTCTCTAAAAATCAACAGAAAAGGGGAGGCCGGGGGAAGGCCAAGGGGGGAAAAAAAAGGACACATATGTAATACTCTTTGTAATACTTTAAGCAATAAAACAAAATATTAAATAAATAGTAAAAAATAAAATAAAAATAAAAATCAACAGAAAAATATCCTTGGTTGAGGATTAACAATAAAATAATTTATATATCATCCTATCTAATAAAAGAGTAATATGCAAATTATGTGTCACTCCGTGACAAAGATGGCTGTCCCCATGGACACAAGATGGCAGTGCCCAGTCCAGCTCAGCCCCACCACTGAAGTGGTCAGGCCTATTAGCCAGACAGGTGGTGGGGGAGGTGGGAAGGAACAGGAGATCAGAGGGAGCTGGGGGTCTCCTGCCCAGGCCAGAGGCCTTCACCAGAAGCCTCAGGCACGGACAAGGGTGGAGCTGGTGATTGGAGGGGTATGAGGGTGCCCTACCCAGGTCTAAGGCTAGAGGCCTCAGGCCTGGGCAGGGACAAGGCCAGAGATCGCAGGGGTCTGGGCTCTGCAGAGCCAGCGATCAGAGGGTTAGGGGTGGAGCCTGTGATCACAGGGATCTGGGCACCGGTGGAGCTGGCAAAGCAGGGGTCTGTGAATCCCCTGCCCAGGCCTGCATCCTTGGCCAGAGGCTGCCTGTGGGGCAAGGGCAGAGCCGGAGATGGCAGGGGGCAGGATCAGAGCTGGTGATCGCAGAGGCCTGGGCTCTGTGAAGCTGGCGATTGCAGGGGTCTGGGGTCTTCTACCCAGTCCTGCAGCCTCGGCCAGAGCTTACAGGCCTGGGCAAGGGTGGAGCTGTGATTGGAGGGACAGGGATGGAGCCAGTAATCAAAGTGAAATACAGAGGAAACACTTTTTTTGACTGCTCATTGGCTAAGCTCCCTGTATGCCACTGGTAATATTCTTAGTAACTTGGGTAATAAGTATCCCTAAAGGTAATTGAAGGTTTTTCCACCTCACTCCTGGAGGAAAAAATGAAGGTCCACTGCTGGAGGGCTAAGAAATGTCATATCCTGCCCTAGCCAGTTTAGCTCAGTGCATAATGCCTCAGCCTGCTGACTGCAGGGTCTGGGTTCAATTCTGACCAAGGGCATGTACCTAGGTTGCAGGCTCCTTCCTGGCCGGGGTCCAGGTGAGGGCTCATGCAGGAGGCAACCAATCAAAGTGTCCCTCTCACTTTGATGTTTCTTTGTTTTTCCCTTCTCTTCCATTCTCTAAAAATCAAGGGAAACATATCCTCAGGTGAGGATTTAAAAAAAAGAAAGAAAGAAATGTCATATCCTATGAAAGACACATCTTGAAAATGCCTAAAGAAAGTTGTCATTTCTTCATGGTGAAGGTATTGGAGTCGGTGTTGATGAAAACACCTTGGTGGCTGCGGTGACTGGCAGTGGTGATGACTGGCGGGGTGATGGTGCTGGTGGCTCCCCCTGATTAGCCTGATCGCCTCCCACAAAGTGAGGCTAGACTGCAGCTTAGGCCCGCTCCCCAAGGGGATCAGGGAGCAGGCCTAAGCCATCAGTAGGACACCCCCTGAGGGCTCCCAATATGTGAGAGCAGGCAGGCTGGGCTGAGGAACCCCCTCCAGTGCACGAATTTCATGCACCAGGCTCCTAGTAGTAATATAATTAGAATCTCTTAAGTATGTATTGTATTATTTTGCTTATTAGCCAATATTATTATTATTTTCTGTTGCTTAGGATTTTTAAAATCTAGACACTGGAGACTGCCTTCTATGACCTATTTGTATGTTCCAAACTTTCATTTTTATTTATTTTTTTTAAATATATTTTATTGATTTTTCACAGAGAGGAAGGGAGAGGGATAGAGAGTCAGAAACATCGATGAGAGAGAAACATCGATCAGCTGCCTCCTGCACACTCCCCTCTGGGGATGCGCCTGCAACCAAGGTACATGCCCTTGACTGGAATCGAACCCGGGACCCTTGAGTCCGCAGGCCGACGCTCCATCCACTGAGCCAAATCGGTCAGGGCTCATTTTTATTTTTATAAGTTTATTTTATTTTATCTGTGTGTATTTCTATATTTTCACATTTTCTTACTTTCTGGCACCCTTAGATGCTTATTACATATTTTCCCTGACTCAGCCTTGTTACTTTGATTGAAGAACTAAAGGCTCAGTGCACGAAATCTGTGCACTCGGGGGAGGGGGTTCTCTCATCCCAGCCTGCACCCTCTTGTATTCCAGGAGCCTGCAGAGGGAGACCCTGCCATCCACTGAAGTGCTGCCAGTCAGGTAGCTTGGTCCCCCCTCTTTAGGATGATCAATTGCAGGGTTCTGCCATCCATTGCCCCACAGAATGAGCACTCACCACAATGCTGCCAGACAGGTAACCTGGGCCTCCCTCTTTGGGGCGATTGTGGAGCCCCCACCTGATTGATTGCCCCACCTGCCGTTGGTCTGGGTCTCCCTCTGTGGGACAGTCAATCGCAAAGCCCCCCCTCCCAATTGATCACCTTGCAGAAGGTGGCGTGGGCCTCCTTCTTTGGGGCAGTTGTGGAGACCCACCCATTGGTCACCCTGCTGACCGATGGCCTGGGCATCCCTCTGCAGGGTGATTGTGGGGTGATGGCGGGGCCCCCTGACTATTCATATCACACCTACTTTGCCTGGCCTGGCGCCAGTGCATGTTGTAGCGTGTTCAGCCATTCAGTCGACTTGCATATTACACTTTTATTATTATAGATGGTATTTAAAAACTGCCATCTCGCCTTAAGTATCCTTAATGTTACCATAGTGTCATTGCTTCAAGCCTATATAATGACTTTTAAGATGAAAGATAAAAGAGTTGCTTTATGTATCTTTTTTATCTAAAAGAAACTGAGAAACTGATTATGCAGAGCAGGAATAGTACTACTTTTTGAAACAAATTCGTCAAGAAGGTACTAGTGATGAGCTAGAAGTGGAGGATTGGCCTTTGATAAAAAAACTTGGACATAATTTATTTAAAAAAAAATAAAAGAGAGAATGTAGGTTCAGGTAAAAATAGATTTTTATTTTGGTAAAAAATTTCTATTATTTTTTTCCTGGTGTTACTAATATAGAAGGCAAAATCATTAGCTAAGAGTGAAGGAGAAAAGTGGTGGAATTTTGACAAGCGAGAAGGTGTTGCAGAGCATGACACCTAATATATTTAGGAATTAAGTAGAACTGTGAGTATTATGGAGTGCCATTTTGGGATGTGTGGTCATGAATACAAAATGTCACATCATGGTTGTCTGATGTAGGCATGGAGTATACAGATAAATTTGATTAACCTAAAACTGAGATTTTTCCTGGTGACTATAATTGAAAAGGAATCGGGCAAGGGAGGTAAAGGTATTTGTAAGTCAGCTTTTCAGTGTTGTAATGGTTAGCCATGAAATTAAAATAGATAAGGAATTAAAGTGATGAAACAGCCTGTTGTCATAGGAAAAACACTTGGTTTTGTTTGTAGCTATAAATTATTTTAATAATTTTCTTGAGGACTGTGTAACTACATTGAGAAGTACGGAAAATTTCTACCAAGTTCTTCCATTTCCCTCTAAATAGAGTTCACCCCAGCAGTGCTCCCCTCTCCCCCGTTCTTATTCCTTGACCTTGTTAGTTGACCTCCTATCTCTTACATGTCTTAGTCTCTGACATGCCTTTCTCTCATCACCAATTTCTACCAAATCTCAATATTTCAGCACCATTTCTCAAGTGAGAACACAATTATTTTCTAAGCACTTGAAGGAATAAAAGAAAAAAAAAAGGAAATACTACTGTTTCCAAAGTCACAGACATCTCACCCAAGCTTTTGTCAGGGAAAGGTGATATTTAGCTGCAGGGGAGGGGAGGGGGAATTGGGGGGTGCTGTAGGTTATGGTGAGCTTCTAGTAGGTCACTAGAATAACAAATTTGAGAATCACTGGCAGCATCATTGCCAACATTCTCTCTGAAAACATTTCCTCTATCCTGATCAAGGTCATATAAATGAAGCCAAAAGAGTAAAAATGAAACCTATTCTGTAGGAGGCTCAATTAACTGATCTGAACACAAATTGATGAGAGGATGTGGTTTAATTTTTCACTGGTCAGAGTCATTACTTTCTGAGACATGTTTGGTCACCTTTGATGTGTCAGCTAAATGGCTGTTTCTAAAATTACCTTGACCATTATTCATGAGAGTGTCAGTAATTACTCAGTGGTTAATGAAGTTGGTTTCCAGTTGATGATCGTTAGAAATTGAGCGTGACCCGTTGCACAACAGCATACTGAGCAAAAGTCTCAGATTTACCCACCCTGTGCTCTCTGGACTCGGTTCTGACCTGAAAACACTCTTCATAGTTCTGAAAAGAGGACATTTTCTAAAAGAAACATTTCTTGACATGTAGAAACCCCAATTTCTGTTATCTACTAGTGATACCACTGGTAATATTCTGATGCTCTCTCTATACTCTAGCTAAATTATATATGTTCTTTAGTGTACATATTAGTTTTTTAGGATTAAAAAAAAAATCCTCATCCAAGGATATGTTTTCATTGATTTGAGAGAGAGAGAGAGAGAGAGAGAGAGAGAGACATTGATGGGAGAGAAACATCAATCGTTACCTCCCATACAAGCCCTGGACTGGGATCAAACCCCATCTGGGTATGCACTCTGATCAGGAATGGAACCTGAGACCCTTCAGTGCACAAGATAATGCTACAACCACTGAGCCACACTGGTCAGGGCTATATGTATTAGTTTTATGTCTGCCTCTCTCAACTAAAATTCAAATCCCGTGAAGATGGAGTATGTTTGCCTTCAATTCCCAGAGCCTGGCAAACACTGGATGCATAGGGAGCACTCCAATCAGAATGAGTCTGGCAAGCACTTCTCTAATATCCAAAGTCAGAGCCAATTGCAGCAGTCTTTTAGCTCATGTGCTTTTTAATGTGAGCCACCAAATCAGACCATTTCTTCATACACACAGATAGGTCTACAAAGATTCATAGTATTTTAGATGTGAAAGAAACATTGAAGCCACGTCATCTGGCATGTTCTTTTATATAAAGGAATAAAAAAAATATCCAAAAGGGTTAAATGAATTCTCCAATAAAACACAGCTAGTGTAGCCAAGCCAGTGAAGCCATGTAGGTGAATACTCAGGGGAGGGTGGAGGGGAAAGGGAGGGAATCTTCCTGATGCTCACTTGG
Source organism: Murina feae (assembly GCA_004026665.1). Taxonomy (NCBI): domain Eukaryota; kingdom Metazoa; phylum Chordata; class Mammalia; order Chiroptera; family Vespertilionidae; genus Murina; species Murina feae. The sequence continues at coordinate 49,244 of PVJC01006103.1, read as the reverse complement.
CCAACAGAAGGGAAAGGGATCTCAGAATCAGGGTCTATGGGTTGAGCCACTTGCTTACCGAAAAAAAAAAATTATTCATTTCTCAACCATTTCCCATTTATTTCTTAGATCAGAGCCTGAACTCCTTAATGGATTAAGTCTGGGCATAATACTTGGCCTCTAAATGTATTTATGCAACTGGAAACATAAAAATTTAAAAGAAATGCTGCTCTGGTGCCATTATTTGAATAATTTAATATTTCACTGTCATTTACTTCAAACTGCACAATTAAAGACTATTCTAGAAGGCAACCAGAAGGACTTTTCAAATCCTCACTTTGGTTGAAAGACAAAAGCAAAAACTTCTCTCTGAAATTATTTAGGAAATAGAAATGTCTATAGGTTTCCTAGTCCTTTCTGTGAGACAAGAAATATTTAATAACAAGTGGAGGAGAAATTGTAAAATCAGAGCTCACTTGGCAAAATGTCTTGAAATTCAGCAATGAATCCTCCTTATTGGGCAAAACCTCAAACAATGTCAGATTTGTGGTCAGAATTTTGGTCAGGATTATGTTATGATCCCTGGGTTTCAAAGGGGAGAAAACTAACATTTATTGAACATCTACTATGTGCCAACTACTTATGGGTTTTATGTACTTATCTCATTTGATCTTCATGGTAACCCAAGGAAGTGTATATTTATGGAACATTAGCCCAAATTTTCTGCTATATTTACATTAGAAAAGTAACTTGACCAATGTCGTACATCAGGATTTAATTCAGTCCCTACTCTACCCAACGCCAAAGGTTTTACATGCATCTGATAGAAATTATTTAGATTTAGCAAACCTGTTTTTCTGAAGTTGAGAGGGGGCATATCTTGATAGATACTTCCTAAAACATTATTCCACTAAATCATCTGAAGCACATCTTCTCTTTATCACACAGTTAGTAAATAAACTGGTATTTTAAAAAATACATTTTTTATTGATTTCAGAGAGGAAGGAAGAGAGAGGGAGAGAGAGAGAAACATCAGTGATGAGAGAGAATCATTGATCTCACTGGGGATCAAGCCCAAAACCCAGTCATGTGCCTTTGACCAGAATTGCCCTTGATGGGACTAGAATGCAGAACCCTTCAGTCTGCAGGCCAACTCTATCCACTGAGCAAAATCAACTAGGGTGATAAACTGGTATTTTTTATGAGGCAGGACTGTGCCTTTTTACAAGAGGAAAATGGGAAGATCTGTGTTCTCCATTTGCCAGTGACAAAATCTGACTACTATAAACCAGAACAATCCAGAGGCAGTCGATCTTGGTAGGTAGCTACCGACAGAAATGATAGCTCAACTATAGTTACATCAAAACTGAAATGATTGTCTTTGCTAAATTTTCTTCAAAATTCAGTTGGTCAATTCCAGTCCCAAATAACTCTATCAAACAAGTGAACTGACTCCCTTTCCTGGGGGTACGTTTCACAGCTCACTGCTCCTGGCAGGCACACTGAGCATCAATGCTGCTCCAAACCAGCTTTTCGGCTGCAGGAGGCGGGAGGGGGGGGGGGGGGGACACTGTTCATTTCTGCAGTGTCCTCTGGTGTGAGCATAGAGTTGCTAGGAGCCTGAACTGATCTAAACTTCCTCATGGAGAAGGACCCTAAACCCTAAACCGCATCGGAGTAGCCAGATTACATGCTCTGCACATAGGAGCACTACAATCCAGAACCATCGCTTCGTTGTCTTGAGTTTCCTGAGTCCATGTTTGATCCACACAGCCCAGATGTTGTAAAAAAGAAATGGAAACTTATTCGTTTCCGCAATAATTCTACTTTCTCCTAATGAGCCCCACCCCCATGGGAAGGAAAGTCACTTAATTTAAAATTAAGAGTTAAGGGTGTCTCTTTTGGGTTAGAAGTAGTTTGGATTTGGTACAATTTTTTTCAATTCATAGTTCAACTGAGGATGAGCACTGTTTCTCCTTTCTTCTTTCGTCTTCCTGAGATGGTTTCTGAGCTTTAGGAAAGGACCCTACAAGCTCCTCAGGCATGCAGGCAGCACGTGGGAGTCTGATATTGCACTGGCCTGTGTGCTGGTCTCATCTGCTGGGGAAGGCATGGTCTTTCTGCACATCCTGCTGACATCTGCTGCTGGATCCCTCAGCTGGTGAAACTCAGAGGCTAGTCTCTGCTTTCAGAGAATTTCTGATGCAATTTAATTTAGATGCCCCTGGGTCTGATTCTGATTAGACCCCTTGGACAGCTCATGGTGAAACCTTCAGATCCAGTCCTACTTCTCCCGTGAGGCCTCAACACATTTCCCACCAAGAATCACAGCTTCTTCCTAGGCCACTCGGGCTACAGAGGAACCTCTCGATCACTTCTGTGCTGAGTACAGGCTGTTGGTTCAGGGCTACCCAGGTGGGTGGCATTGGCCCATGGATGCCAAACAGAGAACATGGCAAAAATCACCCTACTTTTAGCTTTAATATATATCTACACTAATAAAAGGGAAACATGCAAATTGACCATCTCTTCGCTATACCCACCAGCCAATCAGGGCAAGTATGCAAATTAACCCAACAAAAATGGCGGCAGCCATGGAGCTAGAGGCTTGGGTTGCCCCTGGCGACAGAGGAAGCCAAGCTTCTAGCTGGCTCTGGCCACCGCTCAAGGAGGGGCTGGGGGCCTGGTTTGCTGGGGAGGCGGGGCAGGCAGTGCCAGACACTGCCTGTGGGGTCTGACCCCAATCAGGGACCTGGGGAGGCGGGGTGGGCAGCGCCAGACGCCACCAGACACTGCCTGCAGGTTAATTTGCGTATGCAGGCATGGAGCAAAGACTGAAGATGACTGAAGGCTGAAGAGGCTTGGCTTCTCTGCTGTGGCCAGACCAAAAGCCAGGGTTCTGCGTGCCAGAGGAAAACCGGTGTCTCAGCCAGGGGAAGGAAGGCCTATGCGCAAATCTTCGTGCAACAGGCCTCTAGTGTGTGTGTGTGTGTGTGTGTGTGTGTGTGTGTGTGTGTGTGTATCCTAACATATAAAGAGCCAAGGTCCCTCACAATCAAAAAATCCAGAGGATGACCGAACATCAGGCTAGGGTCCTGGCTGGTGCAGCAGAAGTCAGTCCTGGGTCACCACAGCCCATGGTGAAAGTCAGTCCTGGATCCTGGCCAGCGTGACGGGAATTGGTTCTGGGTCCCAGCCGCCCGCAGCGCAGCAGTGGGAGGGAGCTGTGGGAACAGAGCCATGCTGTCATTGGACTGGCCTTGGTCCCTCCCCTCGCCCATAGGCTCTGGGGAACCAGAGCCATGCTGCGATGGAACTGGACCTTCCCGAGGGTTCTGGATTATGAGAGCATGCAGGCTGGGCTGAGAGACACCCTCAATTGCACGAATTTTCATGCACTGGACCTCTAGTATATACATACTATTTAATGTTGAAAGTATTACATATGTCCCCTTCCCCCCCCCCCCCCACCATTGACTTCTTCTAGCTCACCCTAACCCTCCACCCCAGGTCTTCCCCACCCTATTGTCTGTGTCCATGGTTATGCATAGATGCATACAAGTTCTTTGGTTGATCTCTTCCCACCCACCCAGCCCTGCCTTCCCTCTGAGATTTGGCAATTTGTTCCATGCTTCCAAGTCTCTTGATCTATTGTGTTCATTAGTTTATTTTATTTGTTAGATTCTACATATGAGTGAGATCATGTGATATGTATCTTTCTCTGACTGGCTTATTTCCCTTAGCATAATACTCCACAGGTCCCTTCATGCTGTCTCTTAGGTTTCTATTAAGCCTATCAAACACCTATTACCTCTGGGACTTAGGATGTGATGACAGCCTGTCTCTCCTGCCTGTGCTTCACAATCTCCAGAGCTGCAGAAGTGGGCTTTATGCCCTATACTAGGTGACAAGGACTTACCAAAATTCTCTTTCCTTTTGACAGGCAGTAAAATTCTATCACGTAGTCTGTACTTCTGCCATGGAAAATTCTATGGTGTGCCTGGTCAGGCCTGAATCTTAGTAGAGAAAAAGGTGATTTTTTAAAATTAGAATATTACATTCACTTTTCCTAAGTTAAGGGTTTCAAAACTATGTATTCCTATCAAACCCTTGCTTCTACCTCTTTGTTTTTCTCTGTAATTCTGCTTCAAGTGTCATAATTTTTCCAAAGGTAAATGAAGGCCAGTGAGTCAAAAGACAAAAAAAAATGGTTAAGAAGTTTAAAAAGTATTATACTTCATAATGCAGACAACCCTATCTCACCTGGTTTCCAAATTATACTAATTATATCAACCAATCTGCTCTCACTAAGAAACAAAAGAAATAAATGAACAAAAATTATCTTCTATTTAGCTGCTGACAAAGTCAGACCAAGAAAGGAGCTCTTTACCAAAATTACGTGAAGGTTTTTGTTACTGTGGCTCTGCTCTTCTATCTGTGTTCAGGCTGAAACAGTTTGACCTTCAGTGAGCTGTTTAAATGGGGTGCGCCCTTGTCTTTTATCAATAGGAAAGTCATATAAAACCTTCTTCTAATTTTGTATCAATTATTTGTCCAGTATATTATTGACTTTTCTGTGTGAAAATACAGACCCCAATAATAGGAAAACAGCTGTACTGTTATCTGACTTCCTCCTTGTTCTGTTAATCTGTGTATTTCTTCCCCTTTCCACTGTTATTCTGATTTGAAGGAAGCTCAAAGACCAATGTACTACTTAATCATTTCCAACTTTCTTTCTTAGGAAGGACTTTTAATATTATTCCATCAATGTCCGTCTAGCACTATAAATTCTTGAGGTAAAGATAGGGTGTAATTAATATGAACCTCCACAAACATCCATGAATTAGGTATTATATATTTTTCAGATGAGGAAACTAAAATTTACAAAGTTGTATCATTTTTTAAGATCTTGTAGCTGATAATTTGTAAGGATGGGGTTAAGAATCCAGCTTTCTGACTCTATATCAAGGGCTTTTTCAACTCCATAGGAATGTTTTCACTTAAAAATAAACACAATACCCTACTTAATGACCCAAACCTTAGCTGTTCAATTTGTAATATAAAAATATATGATTGAGAAATTCTTTTGAATATATGCTTATGTATAATTGAAGTTTCATTTTTCTTTCAAAGCATTTTACATTATATCAGACCCTCTAAACCAATGTATTGGTTAACAATTAGCTTTGGTAAATGCCAGAACAAAGGTCTGGCTACTAGTGCTTCAGACATTGATACCACATTGTTATTACTGCACAGTCAGATGCAAAAGGTTCACCCATAGCATTAACATTGGCAAATATTGAAGACTTTTTGTGTGTGCCGTTATAGATTAACTTTAATAAATCATGGTGAGAATAGTCCTATTATGGAGAAATGTCTCTAGACCTTGATTCTTCAAACAGTACATAGTGAAAATGGATTTTAACATTCAAGAATTTAATATTCAAGGTACAAAGAATTAGAGATTTCTCTAAAAATGGCTTGCCATCTCATAGAAAAAAAAACCAAAAACCTCTTTGGGTTACATTCTGCTTTATAGCTCCATACTAAAAAGGCACATCTGGGTTTTTTCAAGATAATCCTACTTTTTTAACTGTGTTTGTGGAATAAAGCTCCCTTTTGATTCAAATAACCATGCTGATTAAGGAAAACAAAATAGAACAAAACAAAAGCCACAACCTTGTATAGCTGAGTTTTTAACAACGTAGGACTGTCCCTGTAGACAACAGGAATCCTGATAGGAAAGCAAAAGGAATTAAGAAGCATTATCAGTGGCTTTTTCCCACGGTGGGACTTTGTGCAGGATTTGGTGTAATCCGGGCTTTTTAATGTTTATTTTGCTTCTCCTCTGAGATAATCCTGCTCTATTTGAAGTCATACATGGAGCAGAACTTATGATGCCTACCTGCTTTATGAACACAAGACGCTTCCTATATCATTTATTTATGTATGATTTGACTTAAAGAAAAGGCTTTCTTATTAGAAAGGTTTCTTTCCCTATTATTTTGTTTAATATATTTTTATTGACATCAGAAGGAAGGGAGGGGGGGACTTAGAAATGTCAATGAGAGAGAATCATTGATTGCCTGCCTTCTGTACGCCCCCTACTGGGGATTGAGCCCACAACCCGGGCATGTGCCCTTCTATCCACTGAACCAAACCAGCTAGGGCTTCCCTATTATTAAGAGTATCACTTTGACTTAATACTCTTAAATTCCTAAAGTAACTCATTCTGCCCTAACCGGTTTGGCTCGGTGGAGAGAGCCTTGGCCTGTGGACTTAAGGGTCCCAGGTTCGATTCTGGTCAAGGGCATGTACCTTGGTTGCTGGCACATACCCAGTGGGTGGTGTGCAGGAAGCAGCTGATCGATGTTTCTCTGTCATCGATGTTTCTGACTCTTTATCCCTTTCTCTTCCTTTCTGTAAAAAAAAAAATCAATAAAATATATTTTTAAAATAAAAATAAAAAAGTAACTCATTGAAGGTGCTGTGATTTTAAATTATCATAGAAATAGGAGTTTCAATATTAGCAGTTAACCTCGAATTTGCACATAACCTGGTAGCCCATGTATTACATGACATAAAATGCATTGCTTTTTAGATCAAACAAAAAAGACATTGTGTTATTCTCTGTGCTTCACAACCCATTAACTTTTCTCTCCTGGAGAACATAGTCTACATCTGAACCTTTCTCTGTTCGGTTTATGATGGGGATGGGGCTGAATGGGAGAAAAGCAGCAGGTAATGGTGCTATTTAAAGAAGGCCAGGCATAATGCGTTTGTTTTTGTTTTTGCATGGGTTCATACTTGCTCCTGATTTATGTTACTTTCATTGTTCTCACAAAGATATTCAAACCAGTAGCATATATATGTGAAATCAATATGTAATGGAAGATCCTTGATTGAATAGGTGAATATAAGCTGAGGCTTGTGACAGCATTTATAAACTCCAAATTAGTCTCCTCGCCTCCAGAGCCTCCTTTCTATTCTATTTTTTCCCCCTTTCATTGGCCTTCTGTTCCCTTAAAGAAATTAGCCTTCTGGCTTTCTAAGTCTCTCTTCCTATCAAACCAGGAAAAAAATCGCTTGGATTGTAAGTCATATTAATAAGGTAACTCTCCAAGATAGTTGCATTTTTATCTCTATTTGTGAAATGAAATCCCTGGTCTCGTGTTCAAGACACCCTACGGGCTAGTGAGAAGGAAGGAGGGAGCTTTCTCTTTGCCTCAAAAATTATACTAGAGTTTAGACTGGCTGACTGGTCTGTTTAATCCTGTAAGGTACTTCCATGAAACTGGCTCAAAAAGTCAGTGTGTGCTTCTATAGATTCTTTTTCCTGTTTATTCTTCCTGACTTAATACATTATTGCTTTGATAAATATCTATCGGGATGATTTGAATCTCAAAGTATCAGGGTAGGGTAGAGAGAATAACTGGATACAACAATGAGCTATACAAATGTATTATCTGCCTTCATGGAGCTTATATAAAACTAGGGGCCCAGTGCATGAAATTCATGCACTGGGGCAGGGGGTTCCTCAGCCCAGCCTGCCCCCTCTCACATATTGGGAGCCCTCAGGGCGTGTCCTACTGATGGCTTAGGCCTGCTTCATGCTCCCCTAGGGGAGCGGGCCTAAGCTCCTTTGTGGAAGGTGACCAGGCTAATCAGGGGAAGCCACCAGCCCCATCACTCCACTGCTGCAGCCACTGCCAGTCACCGCAGCCACCAAGGTGTTTTCATCAACACGGACTCTAGTCCCTTCACCATGAAAAAATGACAACTTTCTTTAGGCATTTTCAAGATGTGTCTTTCATAGGATATGACATTTCTTTCCTTCTTTCTTTCCTTTTTATCCTCACCTGAGGATATGTTTCCATTGATTTTTAGAGAATGTGGAAGAGAAGGGAAAAACAGAGAAACATCAAAGTGAGAGGGACACTTTGATTGGTTGCCTCCTGCATATGCCCTCACCTGGGCCCCGGCCAGGAAGGAGCCTGCAACCTAGGTACATGCCCTTGGTCAGAATTGAACCCAGACCCTGCAGTCAGCAGGCTGAGGCATTATGCACTGAGCTAAACCGGCTAGGGCAGGATATGACATTTCTTAGCCCTCCAGCAGTGGACCTTCATTTTTATTTTCTCCAGGAGTGTGGTGGAAAAACCCTAGATTGCCTTTAGGGATTCTTATTACCCAAGTTACTAAATATATATTACCAGTGGCATACAGGGAGCTTAGCCAATGAGCCATAAGAAAAGGTGTTTCCTCTGTACTTCACTTAATGACAGGCTCCACCCCTGACCCTCCAATCCCAGCTCCACCCCTGCCCAGGCCTGTAAGCTCTGGCCGAGGCTGCAGGCCTGGGCAGAAGATCCCCAAGTCCCTCCAATCACTGGCTTCACAGAGACCAGGCCTCTGTGATCGCTGACTCTGATCCTGCCCCCTGCCATCTCCAGCTCTGCTCTTGCCCTACTGGCAGCCTCTGGCCAAGGCTACAGGCCTGGGCAGGGGACCCCCAGACCCCTGCTTTGCCAGCTTCACCAGTGCCCAGACCCCTGCGATTACAGGCTCCACCCTTGCCCCTTCGATCGCTGGCTCTGTGGAGCCCAGGCCCCTGCACTCTCCAGCCTTGCCCCTTCCCAGGCCTGAGGCCTCTGGCTCAGGACTTATGCCTGGGTAGGGCACCCTCATACCCCTCCGATCACCAGCTCTTCTCCTGTCCCCTCCGATCACCGGCTCCGCCCTTGCCCATGCTTAAGGCCTCTAGCGAAGGCCTCTGACCTGGGCAGGGGAACCCCAGCCCCCTCTGATTGACTGCTCCACCCCTCAGGCCCCCCACCTCCCCTGCCACCTGCCTAGTTAACAGTCCTGACCACTTCAGTGGCGAGGCTGAGCCAGTCATCTTGTGGCTATGGGGGAGGCCATTTTTGTGACAGAATGATGCCTAATTTGCATATTACTCTTTTATTAGATAGGATTCTTTGCAGAAGAGAATAGATAATGACAAATACGATGAGTGATATTAAAGAGGAAGCCAGTGTTCAGAGAATGTATAGCAGGATTTTTAGCCTAATTTGTGTAGTCCTAAAAGTTGTCCCAAAGAAGTTTCAAGCTGAGACTAAGATGACTCTCAGGTGTCATGGATCAATGTCCCCAGCCCTTGGTGAGAGACTGACTCTTGCTGTCTCAACTTACTTCTCCTCAGCATGGTGACTCTACTGTGATCATCTTTAGGACTGTTTATACATATCCCAGCTTTATCTCTTCTGGGCACACAGGGGATTATACTTTCCCCTCAGAGTGAAGAGGTAGGAGGGGTGCAGTGAAATTCTCTCAGATCAATAAAATGTGAAGGAAAATGACACACATCACCTCTAGGCAGAAGCTTTACTGGTTGCCAAATGCTTTGTCACATTCTTTCCCCAACAATCCTACATTGGAATGGATAGCAAGCCTTGAGTCAATTTGAGCTTCAGTGTGAGGACAATGGTAAAGTGGAGTAGAGCCCCCAGCTAGCTTATGTTGGACATGGAACATGAGAAAGAAAAAATAAATATTTGTCTCTTTAACTCATCAAGAGAATGGGCTGTTTGTTACCACTGTGTAACCTAATCTATTCTGACTGATACATCTGCCTACACTTCAGTTTTATGCAGTCTCAAGTCCTCTAGAACAATATTAGTATTCATTCAAAGACCTTTAGGTCATGAAATGAGATCAATGACTATTGTTATTTATTGGCAAGGAAGTATAGCATCATAATTAAAAGCATGGACTCTTTGCCAGCTTGAGCTTAAATCCTGAGTCTCAAATTTATTAGTGTGTGGCCTTGGCAAAATTATTCACCACCTCTGTATCTCAGTTTCCTCCTGTTTAAAATGAATATAGCAATGAAGCTAACCATGTGTTTGTTATAAGGATTAAATGAGAACAGTGTCTGGGAACACTGTATAAGGATTTGCTATTATAACACTAAACTTGGCATAGAGAAATTCCACCTTGAAACTAATAACTGTAAAATATAGCAGTGATTTTTATTGCTTATTTTATCTCAGAGGGGGGGAAATGGAATATTTCCTGAATATTATTCTTTGCTTAAATCAAGACCTGAAAAAATGACAAAGGGTGAGTATATATCATTTGCTGCCAAGATCATCTGAGCACTTCCACATCTCCATGTGACTGCCCTAGGGAAGATACTTCAGAAGCAGAGAATTAAGGCATCAGGCTTTTTAACCAGGCCCAGTAACCTTCTAGACTCAAAGATGATAGGAAAGCAAGAATTTCTGGGCAGGCCACCTAACAACAGAAGCTAAGCTCTGTGTAGTGCCCTCATCAGCCTTGATATGATGCTTCAGGGCACAGAGCAACATAGATACAAAGCATAGAGAAAAGTCTGGAATAAGAGAAACCATGATACCCTAGGAAACCTTAAAATTCCAGATGCCTACTATACAGAAAGCCATTTTTAGTCCACATCTGTAGCTGAAATAATTGGTTTTAACATATCCTTCAAGCAGTTTAGCCAACATGTCTAAATAGTGTAGATAAATATCCCATAGCCATTCATCATCTCTTTCCTGTGACATTTGCAATCTTATGTTATTTGCAGCCAACTATTATGTTAAACCTGGCCAATTTTGCATTTCAGTGGCATTGTGAAGTAAAATCACATTTGATGGAATGGCAAGGTTGTAAATTGCAATCTGGTCTGTGGAAAAAAATACTTAAAAAACATTAAATTTGTTTTTGTTGCTTAGCTCATTCTCCCTCTCCCTCTCTCTTTCCCTCTCTTTCTCTCTCTTCCTCTCTTTCTCCCTCTCCCTTTCTCTGAGTACCGTTCTTTATATAGTAAGACTTAATGAGAAAAAGAAAGATCACATTGGTTTAAATGTATTGTTTTTGCTTTGTGTTTTTTTAATCTCTAACTGGAAAAGAAGAATAACAGATTTACCCTACAAACTGGTATAGGTGGGAGACAAGGTTTTGTGTGTGTGTATATGTATGTGTGTGTATGTGTGTGTGTAATTCCATTGCATTCTTTTAATGGTAAATATATCCTAAAAGGAGATGTCTTATGCTGCTTTCTGCTGGAATAGCACATGTTTTTAAAAGAAATGGGTGCTTCCTTTACACTTTGGATTATTAGCAGCAAAAAGATCCATCGGCTGCTGTCAGCTCTCTGGATAGCAGTCAACAAATGCATGGCCATGAATTCTTCACATAATAAGTCAAAAGCATTGCACACCATGCCTTACATTCAGGTGAACTGACTTCAGACTGGGCAGATCTCATATTTTATCTCTATGCTGTCTTAGTGTCTGTCATTGTGGACAAATTTACCATTAAGATTTAAGTCCCTGGGATCTGGTGCCTTTGTGAGTTTTCTGAAAGCTTAGTTCATAGTCATGTAAATGTATAATGACTTTTCAAGTTAGTTCTGAGGGTCTAACAATCAACATAAATTCTTTTCAATCTCAGCACTTGGAAATTCACATAATACTGTGGAATGGATGCTGGATATGCTAAGTCATCAAAAAGAGAAATTTGCCATTGTAGAAAGACTAAAAATATTTTTCCATCCGTGCTACTGCCATTGAGACACACCATCTTATTCTAATAAAAAATGTAGTGCAAATTCACCAGTACCTTCAGACCCTCTTAGACCAACATACAGTAGCTCAGGCTCACACATTAAACTTATTTTTTCCATGGTTTAGTTTATTTCAGATAGAAAATAAGGAATTGGGCAGTGTCAAATACTGAAAGCTGTATGTGACTTGACTAGAGGTTCTCAAACTAATTTGATCTCAAGATTTCTTTATTCTCTTAAAAATTACTGAGGACCTCAAAAAGCTTTAGTTTATATAGATATTAATGACCATATTGACAATTAAAACTTAAAATGTTTTAAAATTTTATCTATTACTTTGTTTAAAAAGAACATAAATAAACCAAATAGAATTTACTATAAGTAACATTTTCATAAAAATAACCCTATATAATAAAGAGGTAATATGCAAATTGACCCTCACTCCATCACACCATGGCTGTGCCCATAGCATAGGCAGGGTTCCTGTAACATAAGAAGGCTGTGCAGAGTTCCCATAATGAGCAATCAGCAGGGACCTGAGGCTACATGGCACTACGCCAGGATGGGGAACCTGAGGCTGTGCCCCCCCTCCCCCCGCCTGGCAGGGCTTGATGGGGGACCTCAGGCCGTGCTCCTCTCCTGATGGGGCATGACAGGGGACCTAGGCCATGCCTCTGGCCTGGCAGGGCTTGACGGGGGTGGGGCCGGCCAGGGCTGGATCTTGCCCAGTGAGGGTGGGGCCAGCCGAGTCTGGGTCTCGCATAATCTCAAGGTGCACATGGGTGGTGAGGACTTGACTCTGGGTCCCGTGGTGTGCCCTAGATTCTGACAGGAGGAAGATTTACATATACATTTTACTAATTTTCTTTTATCTCTGACACTTCTATTATACAGAAATGGCAAATAGCAATATTAAAATATTTCCTCTAATTAATTCCCTTTTTTTCTCATTATTTTTTTTAAATTTTGTTTTATTGCTTAAAGTATTACAAAGAGTGTTAAAGAAGTCTCCATTTTTCCCTTGACCTTCCCCCCTCCTCCCCTACCCCCCAGTGTATTGTGTCCATTGATTATGCTTATATGCATGCATACAAGTCCTTCAGTTGATCTCTTAATTCTCTTTTATTGTGCACAAATTTTATGCACTGGGCCACTACTAATTTTATAATACAAAATAATTATGAAAAAGGTGGTATTGTTTTACCTTGTAAATTTCTTTTCTATCTAGCTTAATAGACAACTGTTGATCTTCTTAAATATATTTTTATTGATTTCAGAGGGGAAGGAAGAGGGACAGATAGAAACATCAATGATAAGAGAGGATCATTGATTGGCTGCCTCCTGTTTGCCCCCTACAGGGCATTGAGACTGCAACCTGGGCATGTGCCCTTGTTCAGAATTGAACCCAGGACCCTTCAGTCCACAGTCCCCTCTCTATCCACTGAGCCAAACCAGCTATGGCCAATTGTTGATGTTAATATCAGTTGCATTTTTCTGTTCTCAGGCGAGAACAAAAAAAAGGCAAATGAAGTCTTAGTATTATTATGAAAATAGTTTTTCAGAAAGCGTTCTTGGATTACACATTGAGACCTCTGCACTAGACTCTGTAGAGATTTCCAAAAGTAGTTGAACCCTGGGTAATTTACAAACATTAGTATTATTTTGATTAATTACAAACTGAGACTTAAAAGAACAGTAGCACTAAACAAGTTCCTTGAAATACTTTATTTCAAAGTAATATTTTTTATTTTTAAAATCAATTTACATTACAATTTCCACAGCTACTGTCCTTGTACGTCACCTCTCTAAACCTCTTCTTATTTCCATTCTCTCTGGTTCATATGCTCCTCTCACCCTTTTCAAGATGAAAGCAAGATGGGTGTGTTTATAATTACCAAAATAGTTGCATAAAGGCAAGGCATGAATCTTCTTACAGACTGATTCTCCACTTTAAATATTTGTGCATTAAATAGAACCCAAATATTTTCATTCCAGTTACTGCTTTCCACCCAGTTTTCTCAGACTCATTTTATTGCTTAATGGATTATACAAACTTCTCACATTTCACTACCCAATTATCACCAATCTCTATAAAAGCTTCTATAGTTCCAGTTTTCCCAACTCTTGCTATCAGAGCAAGGGCTTTGGGGGCTGGGAGGGAGGGTCTCACAGGTCAGGAGAGGAACCATAGCCGAGGTTCTGACCTCCATCTCCCATGTGCAGAAACTTAATTCTTTGAGTGCAGGTAGAATTGACCAGATTCAATGAAATGTTTGATATTAACCTCCTCAAAGAGATCGAACATAAACCAAAATGCCAATATGTAACATTTTACTGAGTAATATGACTTCCAAAGAGACTTCAATAATTGTATTAACTGGGTCATACATTTGTTCACTTTAATAAAGTCTGTATGAGAAGTCAACATATAATCAAAGCAAAGAAAATCAGCAGGATTGACTAAGTGGGTGTTTTATTAGGCTACTGTAACCTGAAGTGTCTGTTACTGTTCTTAAAAGATATTTATCTCAATATGTGATTAAGACCCCATTGTCCCTGGGGTCTTAAGTGCTATAGACTTAATCTCTCCCTCTATAGACTTACTTCCTCCTTCGTTCGCTGTGAAACCACTTAGGGTTCCTTGTATTTATTGTGCTGTGCCTCTGCATCTTTACGGAATTTATTAAGCACTGATTCCCACATGATTGGGCCCTGTATAGGTTTCTTTGGGGTGGGTTTGGGTAGTGGATAAAGAAGCCTGAGATGAATGAGACAAGAAATCTTTCTAACAATGGCTGGATATAGGATTGCAATGGGAGGGAGTTGTAACCTCGATTCCAAGGGGGTAAATATGCTTAAGATCTTACAAAAGGATGGGAAATGTCTGCAAGTGTTGAATACTATTCATTTCACCATTGAGAGTCATCTGTCACATTCCTCATAAATGAATAAAAACCACTCAATTCTACAGGAAAAACATAATTGCTGTGCTAAGCAGTAGGGCCTACCATTTTGGTCAATAGCTGAATAATGGTGGACTTCTAGTACCACTTCTGGAGTGTGACCTTCCTAATGAAGTGCTAGCCACCACTGGAGTGGAGATGCTTGCCAATCCTAATTGCCCCCATCATTGAAACGTAAACCAATTAGAAATTAAAATACTTTCTCTGTGTTCAGGTATTTTAAGGAAAATTACAGATGTGGCTACTCAATTAAACCTTTAAATCCTCCTGAAAGCATTTTCTTCTTCTTTCAGCCCCACCCCTGCCCCTAACACCAAGTCCAGTAGAGACCCCAGTCCTTTTACTGGAAAGAATTCAGCATAAGTCTAAATTGGTATTTACATTCCACCTAGCAATTCGTCATTTTGTTAGTTTGTGTCTCTGTCAATTTCCCTCTTTCTCCACCTGAATTGTGGGTAAAGGCAATGTTGTATTCCTTTTGTTCTACCATGACTGTTAGGTACCAGAGGCCACGAAATTGTCCAATACATGACTCAGCAAGTGAATCGCTCTGGAGTTCCTCTTTTTGAGTCCATGAATCCTCTTTTCCTTGTGTTGACACACTATTTTCTCAGATACATTAATACAATTGATTAGCTGACACTGTTGTTTACCTAAACTGTTTTCCTCTGCAGGATATTAATGGACATTAAACAATAAAAGATTTTGGTAAGCAAAAAAGTCTGGGAAATGCTGAGTTAAACAAAGTTTTGCAAGACTCTTTACTGCAGGACATACTAGAATTAATATACTAATATGTATTTTAAATCTCCAAGAATTAAACTAGGGTAAACTCCAGTTTAGGAAGGCATATTGAATATAAAGAAAGCCATAATTTAGTATTTCACACATAAAAATTTTCCCATAAATGTTGTCATGTGATTTTCAGAAAGAGAGAAAGAATAAAAGAGGAAGGGAGGAAGGAAGGATAAAGAATGAAAGCATGACAGAGGGAGTAAGAAAGGGAGAGTGAGAGAGAGAGAGTAAGAGAGAGAGAGGGGGCGGGGAAGGAAAGGAAGGAGAATTTCTGTGACTAAGTTTGTATAACATCTATTTCACAGTCATTAATTCAAACATGTTCTGACTATAAAACATTTTTCTTTGGGTTCATTGTAAGCCACAGTCATGGTCATGCAACTTGTACTCTAAATTCCCCAGGACCTTAAGGCCATGATCTCTCTACGTGTTCCCAAACCATCAGCCTTCTCTTGAGGTTCAGGTTTCATTCTCATTTCAGTAGCTCTTGACAATACACCAAGTTCTCATACCTTTTGGTTGTGTTATCACACTCTGGTTGTAAATCTCAATCCCAGAGGAAACCAATAATATGCTTTAAACTGTACACCCCCTCTTAGCAAACAGCTTGACAGTGGGATACAGGACAGATGGGTGTCTCTCTAAATTCATGATTATCAATTAGTTGGGCCTTCAGTGCTGGTCAGCAATCCTACTATGCATTTCTAATCATTTTACTCTCCATTTCTTTCCTTCTGTGAGTATTTCAAATACCCACTTCGCGTTTTCTAATCTCCTATTGCTCAGTTCATAACATTTAGCAAATTTTGTATTGCGTCTTTGTTCTAATCGTCACTTAATAGTTCTGTCTCCCTAACCAAAAATGTGAGCTCCCTGAGGATAGGCACCATGTATGTTTCCACGTCTGTCACTTACCTTGGTCACAGTAGTGCTGCAGAACAATGACAAGCATTTACTTCTCTCACGACTGGATTTTGCTTGGACCAGCTCTCCTGATCTCCGTGGGATAACTCATGGTTTGCTGTTTGGCTGGATGTTGGTGACCTAGACCAAGGATCAACAAAGATTTTTTTTAGAGGTTAGATAGTAAATATGTCAGACTTCCTAAACCATATATCATTTCTGTGACATTTTTTACAAGAACTCTTCAAAAATACGATAACAAATTCTTAGCTTTTGAGCCACACAAAAACAAGCCACAGGCTGCATTTGACCCCAGTAACAGGGTTTGCATCCCCTGATTTAGATCTTTGACTGGACACCTCTGCTTCACACTGTGTATCTAGCTGAGCTTGACTGTTTGCTGCAGGTGGGCTCTGGTCTGCTTCATAGGTGTGAAGCTAGGCCCGGAGGATACTCTTCTCACAGGCATGTTAAAAGTGGAAGTGAGCAAGTAAAAATACACGATACCTATTAAGTAAGGCTTAGGGTTGGAAGTAGCTCTCTGGGACATCAGCCCACATTCCGTTAGCCAAAGCTGGTCATTGGTTTGAGCTCAAAGTCTCAGTGTGGGAGGTTCACTTTGCCTTTAGTAGAAGGACAGGAAAATACATAGCAAAAGTCAGAGATATAGACAGTGATAAAGAATTGAGGCAAATAATTCAATTTCCCAGTCAATGTATATTGGGTACTTAGACTAGTGATTGACACATATAGTAAGTCCTTAACAAGTATTTAACAAATGAAGGTATGAAGTCTACAATAAATACAAAAGGCTCTATGGGCAAGATATGGAGAACTTCTACTTATACCTATTCTAAACATTTGCATGCATTAACTTCTTCCATTTGTATTATAACTGTTAGGAATAGCTAATATTATTTCTAATTACAAGCTGAAAAAACTGATTCTCAGAGAGGATAATTAAATTTCCTGGGATCAATTAATTACCTTAGATTTTGTTCGGGTTCCAAAATCTGGGTTTTGCTATTCTATACCTTGATACACTGAATTTATATTGCCAATAATATCACTTCCGGTTGGCCACCATGAAATCAATTTGCATGGCCTCTTACGAATGCAGGGTGTCATCTAGTGGGGAAAGAGAGCCTTAGGCTATTTACTAAGGAAAAAGGCAACAAACAGATGGGGAAAAAGATCTTCATTTAGCTTTTGTTTTCTAGTATTATTGCCAAACTTGTAGCAAAAAAGGAGGAATTACCTTAAAAGTCCTCAATTAAAATAAGTCCATAAATATTTAAGTTTATTCACTACCCATCACTCAATATTTTTTATCACATGCTCTTAATCTTTTCTCCCTTCTATTTCCTAACACTTATGCAACTTTCTATTTTGGCCTTGCTCCCTTCTCTGTCGTGTCTGAAATCCAGGCTCAATTTTGTCAATGCTTCCCTCACTTGCAGTCTAGATTCCCACATTAGTACATACTATACCCCTAGAATAACAGAAAGTGTTGGAGAATGTCCATAAGTCATATCTGAGACCACAGATAATTCCACACTAACTAATTACTTTAGTCCTCATTGCTGGTTTTCATCTAATACTTATTTTCTCATTGATTTTTTTATAACACTTCCTTCCTGCTGATTCAAACTCTGTGTTCCTCAACTCCCAATGCCACTCCAATAATTTCACTTCAGAGGATAGTTTTACTCATGATTTATTGAAATAGATGCCATTTCTCTCAGATTTCTTTCTAATTAAAGACCAGAAGAAAGTTATTACTTCCCTATTTATCTTTATTGACTTTTTAAAAACTCTTCCTCTCTTCCCTATCAAAATATAATGTGTCCTTCAATTTTCTGTTCTCCCTTTCCTCACTTCTGTTTAATCTTATCTCCC
Organism: Murina feae; assembly: GCA_004026665.1. Lineage (NCBI taxonomy): Eukaryota > Metazoa > Chordata > Mammalia > Chiroptera > Vespertilionidae > Murina > Murina feae. The sequence goes on along the minus strand of PVJC01006103.1, from coordinate 31,112 downwards.
TCCTCCTCTCCAGACTACCACTTTTTAGCTACTATCCATTTTTCTCATGTTCCATTCTCTTTCTACTTTAGCTATTTTCTTTTGCCTGAAAACATATACTTTTATTGCTCACCTAGAATAGAACAATTCCCAACCTTAAAACTCCCACAAGCTGACTCAGAATTTCTCTCCTAACCTACATATTTCTCAAAGATATTGACTCCTTGTTCCTCCTTGCCTCCCACTCTGCCCTTGCAATGTGGTTCCTGTCTTCATGATCCTATTTAATCTGCTGCTTTGAAAGCAATTAGTGATCACCCCACTACCAAGCCCAGTGACATTTTCCTAGTCCTCATCGTCCTACAACCCTCATTGTTTCACTCTGTGGTTTTCAACTCAGACCCTTTTCATCTCTTAATTTTTGCACTGTGCTAGTTCTTCTCTTACTGTTCAGGATTCTGCACTATCTCTCATAGCCACTCTTCTTCCTCCTAATGTACAAGCATTTCCTTCTCTCAGTAATGCACAGTGATTTTAAATACAGCACCATTTGTTGAGGACCCACTCTGTGCCAGCCACTGGATACAGTGGTGACCAGATTATCCCAATCCTGGCAAACTCCCAGTCTGGCAGGAGTGACAGAAAAGTAAAAAATCACTGAATTCCACTTGGTAGCTGCAGTAAAAAAAAATATGTAACCCACACAATATGGAGGAAGTACAGAGACGTATATAGGGTATGGGAGTAGCAGCAGGAATAGGAAGGGAGCAGTTTGAAGTGAAGAATGTCCAGGGAAAGTTTCTTAAGGAGTGAGTCAAAGGTAAGACTCAATAATGTAACTATGTAGAATAAATGGATTCTACATTATAACTGGATTTGTTCTGCCCCATTGTAGAGTCTTGAGAGGTAATGAGTCATTCCTTTTCCAAGTATGAGGCAGTCCCAGCTGAGGTACTTACCCAGAAAAGCTCTCCTCCTCATTTATCCTTGCTGCCTGAACTTCCTGACTCTCCGAGTGTGCGTTTAGGTCTCCTCATTTTGGCATCTGCTCCTTACCGGATTGTTGTCCTACCCTGCCGCAATGTCACTGATTCAGGGGGACTCCTGCAGCTGCTCCTGAGAATCCCAACTTCTGCCAGCCTAGCACTGCATTGACCAGGAAAGCCTTTCACCTCACACAGTCTTCCATCTGCCTCACATGGATGATATGTTAGGATCAGATTCCACATGAGTGAGGCAACTCTTGATCTCACAAAGACTAAATGATTGCTTGGACCATAAAAACAAAAGTAGTCAAAGAAATGTAGAATGTGAGATTCAATTTTTAAATGGAGTTTCTGATCCTAAGACAAATAGAAATCAGAATCAGGGAAATGGAATACAGAAGGCAAAATAGTTAAACGCTTCATCTTCCATAAATGAAATGTTTGTTATTGTTTTGTTTTCAAAAAATAAGTATTGATTTAATGAAATGTATTAACAAATAAGTTAACAACTAATAATTTTTTAAAAGACTAATTTTCAAATCATTGCAAAACAAAAGGGAAATAATATTAGTCAAATATTTAACTTTATTGAAAGCACAAAACAAAGATGGAGAAGTCAGATCAGTAAATATAAGCAATTTAAACTTTCCTATCAAGGAGTAAGAAATTTTGGGGGGTTAATTTGATCTGTTCTTTACAAGAGATATAATTAGTAAAAGTGCATTAAAATGTTATAAACAACCTAGGAGATTGCATTGCAGTTAAGTAGGGACAATAAGGAAAGATACTAGCAATAATTTTATCAAACACATAAAAATTTAAAGAAGAATGAGGTATTTTAAAATCAAAGGGTATAAATTTATGAAATTAATACAAGAGGAAGTAGAATGAATTACAATTAAACAAGAAATCTAGAAAATAACTTAAGAAATACTTCTCAAAAAACGTTGGGTCCCAGATAATCTTACTGTACGTTCTTCTTATTTTCAAAGGGCAGCTAATCCTAATTTATTTTACAAAGAGAGAGTTTAATTGCCCAAAGTGACAAAAATGGCACACACAAAAAGAGAATCTGCCTCACTTATGAATAGTTACATTTAAAAAATGTCTAAAAAGCCCTACCAAATGTAATCTAATTATATTAAAAGAATTTCATAATTTATCATGACTTTGTAAGGTTTCTCTCAGGAATGTAAGGTTAGATAAATATCATGATATTATAGGAGCTTCAATTAATCATTATGTCAATTAATTCTACAAGAGTATTTGTTAAGATTTAATATCCATTTCTGCAAATAGCTCTTTTAAACTATGACTAGGAAGAATATTTGTTTCATGTCAGTCAATGGCCCCATGGACACAAAGATATGGAACACATTGCATGTGAGTTTACTGTTATGTTTGGGATGTTCTGGCCTCAGCACATGTCCTTTCTTCAGTGTCTCCTATTGGGGTTGGTAGATCCAAGAGCAAAAAGACCAGGAAATCTTACTCAACTCAACTATTTCTTCCATATATTCTGTGCAGAGACCTGTTTCTTCCCTGTCCTCACTGTCTCACTATTCATTTCCCTCTTCTACTTTCTTGTAGGACTGTTAAAACTGACTCATCAAAACTTACCTCTTTTTCTGGGCTTTTAAAATGGTCTTCTTGCCACTAACCATATACCTATCTAATTATTATTTTAAATCCTTGACAAAATGATACTTCTAATATGTGGACCTTCTCATTGTTTTTCTTCCTGTTTTTAATCTTCTGTTTTTAAACTATAGCTACACACACAAAAATTTTTGAAAAAAATTTTTAAGGCAGTGTGATCCCCCTCTCAGGTCTGAAGCTGAGTCCTGGCATAATATGTGGAACACACAGCATAATATGATGTATACTGAATATATGGATAAAACACAGCCCAGCATGTGATATGGAGAAGGCGATGCATTCATGTTAAATTCTCCTTGTCGGTAAAACGCACCACCCAAACTCTTATGACAGTGCAACTAACTTCATTCAGAGCCAAGCTGGGTGGAAAAGCCACTGGGTGTTCCAGTGTGAATAACAAAGGGTAGAGGCTTATGTGCTCTGCTAACAGCGGCGTTTCCACTCATATGCAGCTAGAGCCACAAAAGGTGGATCTAACCAGAAGCAGTTCCTTCAGCTTAGGTAGTAATTGGACAAGCTCCATGCATTGGAATCAACAATCTTAGGCACCGGGGGCAATTTAAGAAAAAGAGAGAAAGGCGAAAAAAGCAAGTAGCAGGTGTTGAACTAGAGCCAGCATGTAGCGTTGGCAGCTGCGGGACAGCTGTTTTCTGTCTGGAGTGCCCTTTGGAAGTGCTTTTTTCAAATATTTGGTTAGAGTTTCATGGATGTTGATGCTATATGAGGAGCTGTGACATTTTAGTGTTCTACTTAAAGTTTCCTTTCTTTGGTCTTGTTTGCTAATATGCTTTTATTGATTTCAAAGAAGAAGGGAGAGAGAGATAGAAACCTCAATGATGAGAGACTCATTGATCTGCTGTGTTTTGCACACCCCACATTGGGGATCAAGCCTGCAACCCAGGCATGTGCCTGACTGGGAATTGAACTATGACCTGCTAGTTCCTAGGTCAACACTCAATCACTGAGCCATGTCAGCTGGGCAAAGTTTTCTGTTTCTTTATTTTTAATTTCTGCAAAAACAAATAAAACTTGTTGAAAAGTATTGGTGAAATGGAAAGCCTATGGACTTTGGATTCTGAGAGACCTGGATTCAATTCCAGGCTCAATGGCCAGTGCCATCCTGGGCTACTTCCACTCTCTAAGCCTGAGTTTCCTCATCTATAAAATTTAACACATCTCTCATGGGGTTCCCAAAGTTACCAACTTCGAGAAAATACACAGAATGCCTAGTGAAGGGGAGATTAATGCTAGTTTTCACTGCCGTTCAACCTGTCACTGTTGTAAGACACAGTTACAAAGTTATTCAGAATGTTTCTCCAGGGCAGAAGAATGAGGTTTCTTCTGTGAACACCACAGTATGGGAGTCCCTCAGATCAGCATATAAAAATCTGCCTGAGGTCTACATTAGAGACATAGGAAGAAAATGGCAAAATATTTGCATGCTGAACTTATCTGGAGTTAAACTGCAGAGTTATTTTTCTGAAAAGAATGAAGGCAAACAACTTCTTTTTGTAAGCTTGCTGTTTAAACTGGACTCCTAAACCTTAGGGAAGATGGAAGCACTGAGTTGGTCCTGGCCTCCAGGACCTGGACATCTCCATGCAACCCTCCCATCATGTGCTTTCTTAGATCTCTGAAAATCCCATCATGCTTTCCATGAATGTTATTTCAGTTGTGCTCACTTATTATACCTTGAAAACATGTAATTTGTCTATTAAACTGTCTCCTCTCTTAGGGCAGTATTTGCAAAATTACTGCCTTGTTGCAATGTTGAGAAACCAGGAAAAGTAGAAGCCCTGGCCCTCAGACTCTTCTGATATGTTTTTGTGTCTCCTGAAACCTCCTGACTGTCCATTTTCCCTTAGAGCCGTGACTTCCTGGTACTCTGCTCCTGCAGTGTGTGAGGTCTGTATAGTAATACAGCTCTGCTGTCCCTACAAGCAGGCACCTTCAACCCTGTGCCACCTGACCTGCTTCCTGTGGCCCCCTGCTAGGGAATTGCTCCTGCCTGTGGAAGCTGCCTTCTCAGGAAGGTTTTTAGGTTCTTTCTTCATCTATGTGTGTTTTAGTAGGATCCTGAAATGAAGTTTCAGTTGATGTTTCTAAAGCAGTTACTACTTCTCTCTTAATTTCCTCACCTTTTCAATATCCTAGGACAGTGGTTCTCTGAAAGTGTGGCCTGGGAACCCCTGGGAGCTCTAGCGACCCTCTGAAGGATCCCATGAAGTAAAAAATATTTTATTCATATGCTAGGTTGTTGTTATGTAGCTTTTTCACAATGCGGACAGGTGTGTTGAAGGTGCAAAAGGCAACGGTAAATCAAACTGCTGGCACCTTAGCCCAAGTAGACAGTAGCATTGAACTGTACCAATAGAAATTGTATTCTTCACCAATGTGCAGTCACAGAAAGAATAGAAAGCCAATTTCACTTAGTAACATCCTTAATCAAGTAGTAAAAATTATCAATTTTATTACATTCTAACCCCTGATGACACTGCTTTTTAATATTCTCTGTGACAAAATGGGAAGTAGGTGTAAAACACTTGTATTGCACACCGAAGTATGATGGTTGTCTGGAAAGAAAAGCATCTTTGTGATTGAGTTGCAAACTGAAATAGCCACTTTATTATATAATATGATATTTACTTTTAAGAACAACTGAGAGATAAAATACGACTATGCAAACTTTGATATTTGGCAGACAAATGTTTTTGTGGAAATGGATAATTGCACCCTAATTTGAACTTTCAGGCATAAATTAGAATTTTTGAGATTTATATCAACTACAGAGAGCTTAACAGCTTACAAATATACATGTTTGATGAGATTCTTGGTAACATTAAGATATATGGGGTTTTTTAATATAAATTTTGTAATAAGTTGTGTCAACATTTGGAAAATCTACCTAATTCAATGAGCAAATATTTTCCAAATGAGCGTTATATGATTTCATAAAACCATGCATATGTAAAAGCTTCATGTAAGGTGTAAGGTATAACAATAAATTTTGTTGTGAGGGACAATGAAAAGTTCATTGATGGAGTTGCAAGTATTTGCACATTGAAAATAACTTTTGAGAAGCCTTTGAGTTAGTATTAAGTCAAAGAAGATCCATTCCTCAAACTATATAAAAAGTAAGTAAAAATGGGTCATAGACCTAAATGTAAAACCTAAAGTTATAAAAACGTTAGGAGAAAACAAAGATGAAAAGTGTGATGATTGATTAGGCTAAGATTTCTTAGATAAGATCCAGAAGCCCAATCCATAAAAGAAAACTATGTTAACTTGAACTTTGTCAAAATTTAAACCTCTGTTCTGCAAACATGTGTAAACAAAAAATATATATTTTTCATATATAGCTGATAAAGGACTTATAGCCAAGCTATGTCAAGAATTCTCAAAATTTAAAAATAAAAAAATAGCAAGTTTTTTTTAAAAAATGAGCAAAATATTTCATCAGAAGCTTGATCAAAGAAGATATACATGTGGCAAATTAGCATGTGAAATATGTCCAAAATGATAAATCATTAGGAACACACTAATTAAAAACACAGTGAGTTATCACCACATTTTTATTAAAATGGCTAAAATGTTAAAGGGTATTCTTTAAGAAGAGAAAGAAGATTTAAATTATGAACAACAAAGTGACAAGTACATATCTATCAACAAGTGAATCTAAAAATCAAGTGAATAAAAAATATGATGAATAGAATAAACTGGTGAATATAATAGAATCAGGGGCATAGAAAGGGAGTGGACTGACAATTCTCGGTGGGGGGGGTGCAAGAAGAGATTGGACAAAAATTGAACACCTAATGGACAAGGACAATGGGGGTAAGGACATGGGGTGGGGTGGGAACAGGGTAGAGGGGAGCTATGGGGAGAATAAAGAGGAACAACTGTAATAATCTGAACAGTAAAAACTTATTTCTAAAGAATGGCTAAAATGTTTAAAATAAGGAAGAAAACAAAAAATATTAAATACTCACAAATATGCAAAGTGAATGGAATTCTCACATATTACTGATCAGAATGCAAATTGGTACAGCCACTTTGGAACACAAATGGCAATTAATAAAGTTCAATGTACAGTTACCCTAAGACCCAGATATCCCACTCCTAGATGTTCTCAGTGAAATAAAAACTTATGTTTACACAAAAATCTGTATATAAGTGTTTATAGCACCTTTATTCATAATTATCAAGAACTGGAAAAACCCAAGTTTTCTCTAGTTAGTGAACAGATAAATTGTGATACTGCCAAAAATGGAATACTACTCAGTAATAAAATGGGACAAAGTACTGATTGATATATGCAACAGCATGGGTGACAAGTGTATTGTGCCAAGTGAAAGAAGCCAAACTAAAATGAAATTTTATTGCGATAATTCCAGTTATATGAAATTCTGCAAAAAGTACAACTGTAGAAGCAGAAAGCAGATCCTTGGTTTCTATTGGGTAGGGATGGAGGAGTGGATGACAAAGGGCACAGGAGAATTTTGGCAGGTGATGGAACTCTTCTATCTGTTGACTAAACTACTGCATGCACTTTTCATACCTCACAGTAAACTTTAAAAAGGGAAAATGTTTATGTATGTATGTACGTATGTGTCTCAATTTTGCCATTATCATCATCATCATAAAAGGGAATCAAAAGTTAAAAGGGGGAGGAGTGTAATAGAGAGAAGATCCCCACCCCAAATCCTCCTTTATTACTGTTAAAGCTGATAACAGAAAATGTAGTGCTCATCAGTGGGCAAGTTATTGAATCACACAGGCTATGGCCAATACAAGCAGGTTTACACCAGGGCCCGGCCAACAAGCCTAAGCTCACTGAATGGCCAACCAGTCAGGAACACATGCTGTCTTCAGGTAGACCCCAAAGAGAAGGTGGGTGGAATCTGGGCTTCAGGTGCCTTGGTCCTCTCCCAGGCTTCCATCAGGCAACTTGTCCCACCTTGTAGAAAACAAACATGGGAAACAGAAATCGTTCTTGCTCATATTGCCAATCAACTTTTCTTTTTTGAAAAAATTTAAACATATTGAAACCTAACAAAGCATAACCAGCAAGATGTTTAGAAAGAACATTTTAACAGCAAGTTCCCAATCCTCCTAATAGCACTGTCTCTGGAAAACTCCTTTTCTTGTAAGAAATCACCAAATGAGCATGCTCCATTGCTTATACACGGCCTTAGTAAATTATGTGGGTTCCCCTGCAATATCCACTTCACTACATGCCATTCAAGTCTCAGTGATTTCTCACAGGTACAAATATTATGGCAGCCAAGAATCATGTCTGTTTAATTGCCGCTGAATTGTGCCTAACACAGTAACATGGAGAGATAATTAATTAAAAATTGCTATTAAAATGATTATGTGTACTAGAGCTGTAAGTATGAATTTCCTGTAATTTGTTTAACCCATCGCATCCATCTTGCTTCCAAAAATTTGAAAAGATGCTTTACCAAGATTATCATGATTTAAGAAAATATTTTATTTTTTAAATATATTTTATTTACTTTTTTACAGAGAGGAAGAGAAAGGGACAGAGAGTTAGAAACATCAATGAGAGAGAAACATCGATCAACTGCCTCCTGCACACTCCCCACTGGGGATGTGCCCGCAACCAAGGCACAAGCCCTTAACCGGAATTGAACCTGGGACCCCTGAGTCCGCAGGCTGACGCTCCATCCACTGAGCCAAACCAGTTAGGGCAATCTTTTATTTTTTAAATATTAAAGCCCAATTATAACTTGGAAAAATTGATTATAATCATTTAAAATCTCTGGCCCGTATTAATAATAACTGCTATAGTAAGCACCATACACTTATTCACTGAACATATTATGTTTTATTTGCATTCACTAATTTTTTTTGCCACTCTTTTACTGATATATCACTTTCCAAAATGAACCTGTAGGATCAGGCCAATAAATGAAATTCACTTTCAATCATGTACACTAATAATTGGGTGAGCTATGAAAAGTTATTTGGGACTTTTGGCCCATATATTAAGAAATTGAGCCCAGAGATACGCAGAAAGGCTGCAAATTTGGGTTGTAATGGAGCTCTTGATTCTATTACAAGTATCACAGACTTTCTAGTGGAACCCCAGCTTAAAGCTCCTTTAAAATAAGCCTCAGGGACCATGGAGAGATTGATCATTTATCTGAAATAATGTTATTTCTGTGGTTCAGTCTGTTGGTGCAACCTCCGGAAACTATTTCCTATCTTGAATTATAATTTTAAAAAGTGTGGTTCAAAATTGGGACAATCTACTTCAGTGACCTATTTTAGGTATTTTCTCATTATGGGAAATAAGATATTATACTCCTTAATGTCTTATAATGATGCTGTATTTCTTATAGGACCACGTAAAAGCAAAAGGCAAAAGATAAACTTGTAAATCAGACACATATATATTTATGAAGTTAAATATAGCATGCCAATCTTTTATAAATCAATATGAAAGGGACAGAAATTGTGCAAAAATGCTTTAACAGAATTTAGGTCGTTTTGCAGAGTGTTTTCTCTTGTTGAAGGAGAACAAATGCTGAAGTACTGGGTTTCTTTTTGGGAAAAAGACTCATTTTTTCTGCTGTTGCCAGAGAATTCAATAAGTGAATTTTTCAGATAAAAAAAACCTGTAATTTCAACAATCTTCAATACTCTGTATTTAATCTCTTTCCTCCTGTGGGAGATACTCAAATATTTATTAAATATTTTACTTTTTTAAGTTAATACACTCTCAACAAAGTTTAAACTTTTCTTGATAATTTAGGGTCACTATTATACTACACTTCCTCTTTCATGACTGCAAAAATAACTCTTCTAGGAAAAACAAAGTAAATATTAAATATACTCATTTATAAGATACATGCATGTCAATTTCAAAATATTAAAACATGTGAAGGGAAAGAACATCTTTAATTGCAGAAACTGTGCGTTAATTCTTAAAATGTTTCCCAATATGCAGCAAAATATTCTTGCTTTTAGTCTTCTCTTTTCTACTCACCAGATTCTCAGTCATTTCTCAGCGGTATCACCTTCAATGTAACTCATGTTAACTCTCTTCTATTTTGCTTTTGCCCTAGCTGTTGGCTGTGAGTTGGGAAACTCAGACAGCAAACTAATAAATAATTATGTGCTAAATAGTAGCAGTCAATTTCTTCCTTGAGACCCTAAGGCCATTCTTCAGTGTTGACTTTTTCTGACAATTGCTTCTGTGCTCAGAGATTTTGGCATCACATTCAGTGTCAGGACTGTATTCGAATAAACTAGAATTTCCCAAGAACTTGCATTTTGGATGAATGACATGTTAACTGCATTAGGAATATTGTAAGGCATTTATGTAGAAGCCTGCACAATCCTATGCTCTCATTTTTTGAAAAAAAAAAAATGAAATGTTGACACTCTATATCTTCATTTCAGAACTGAGTATCAGGAGATACACTGGGACCTCAGGGACTAGACATGTGGGGAACAAGAACTTGGGAGCAGGGAAGGGTGCACAGTCACCTTGCTATCAAGACCTGTGGCCCTGAGGCTCCTGGCACAGTGCCCCATATCTATGACAAGCATAATGGAAATATTTCCAAGGGATAGGAGAGAGTTAGGAATTAAGTTGGGGGGCCGGTGTGGCGGGGGGATCAAGTCTTGGGTGACTCTCAAAGTCATGAAGAAAATATCAGTATGGGTGTTTCATAACATGACTTTGCAGGTGCTTCACAGAAGGTTTAAGAAAGGAAGGAACAACTTCCCAGCCCCAGGGAAGTAGAGAACAGAGCTAGCCAGGGTCTTTAAGCTCCAGAGAAGCAGGGTGAGTTCTACTGAGGTGGAGTGTCTGAAATTTTGGGAAAACCCAATTGGCTCTGCAAGATAAGAGTAGAAAATACAATTACTTAAGGGGTGCATGATGATTGCTCTCTCCTATTAGAGGTTCACCAGGTTTATTAGCAACAAAGAACAATTCCAGCCATAACCAATAGGGGAAGAAGGTGTCAGATCCCCAATTTGTATTTTTAGGGTTCTGGTGAGTTTGAGCCTGACATTCATGGACACTTGTGCCCTGCCCTTGTGAAAATTTGGAAAATTTTATTGAAGTCAAGAAATGGCAAACACATGATTGTTTTCAAAGTTGGTGTCACCAATTGGAACACACCATCAGATTTATAAGAAAAAAAACAAAATTTAGCCAAAAGTCTCTTTGTAAGTCAACTAGAGGCCCAGTGCACAACATTTGTGCACTGGGAGGTGGTGGAGGGGGCGGGGAAGAATGCGCCCTTTAGCAGTCTGGAGCCCTCAGGGGATGTCCAACTGATGGCTTAGGCTCACTCCCCACCAGGGAGCCCAGCTTGTGGCTGAGTGGCATTCTCCCTGTGGGAGTGCACTGACCACCGAGGCAGCTCCTGTGTTGAGCATCTGCCTCCTGGTGGTCAGTGCATGTCATAGCAACCGGTCGTTACACCGTTCAGTTGATTTGCATATTAGTCTTTTATTATTTAGGATTCTTTACAGCAATTGACTCTTTTGGCTTGTGGTGAGCAACTCTAGAGAGAAAAAGGACAGGAATGTGACAGGAAAAGAAATAATCTGCTTAGGTGTGAGGGTGGAGAAGAAAACTTTAGGGAAAGTATAAAATTATAGTGGAGAAGACAGGAAGTTAAAGGAATGAAGAAATTTGGGAGCTAAGCCTTCAAGCCAATATGTTATTTTAGGGATGTTTCATTGCCTTGAGCCATTTCTATCTACACTCTGCCTTTTCTTCCACTGAGGTTGTTATCTGCTCCCTTTCCCTGGTAATACTCACTACTGCTCGTTGCACATACATTTTTCTGCCACTCTTCTGTTACCAAAACAATTTGAAAAACTTGTTCTTGTTGCTTTTGATACTGTTGTGTTAAGGAAATAAATAAAAATAATAGTGAACCAGATAGGTAATACATATTTCTTCTTTACTTTCCCCCCACCATTGACTATCCCACTTCTATTTCATATATTCTGAGAATAAGGAACCCTGCCAAGCTCTGAAGCTAAAAAAAAGGAAAAATAATTGCAGTGTCCTCTTGGAGCATACAGTCTAGAGGAGAAACGTGCACTGAGTCGCAATGAAAATGCATAGCTGTTACAATATTAAGCATGTTTCAAGGTCTTCAGAAATCTCTAAGACAGAGTACTGGTCCAAGATGGAACTATCCAGCCAAGTGTTCACAGAAAAGGAAAATCTTAGCTGAAAAATGAAACAAACGAAAATGCCCACACCACCATCACCATGGCAAACAACAAAACAAGAGTGGGAGTGCAGCTAGTGCCTTTGGTAAAAGTCCTTCGAAGTAGAGTTCGGGATAAGGATTTGGAGTGTGGGCTGTATGGGGGAGTTCTCCAAAGCAAGTGAAGCAGGAGCAGCAAAAGCAAAGAACTGAGCAAGGATGCAGTTTCAGGTAAATTTCTAACCACTTCAGAGATTACAGCTTTGAATTTCAGTAAGTTTACCAAAGTCACAGAGTTAATAAAGAAGGAAGATAAGGTTAAAACTTGATGAGTAAAAAAGTCCATACAGTTGTCACTATACCAAAAATTCTTCTACGGCAGTGGTTCTCAACCTTCCTAATGCTGTGACCCTTTAATACAGTTCCTCGTGTTATGGTGACTCCCAACCATAAAACTATTTTCATTGCTACTTCATAACTGTAATTTTGCTACTGTTATGAATCATAATATAAATATCTGATACTAGGGACCCAGTGCACAAAAATTTGTGCACTGGGCGGGGGTGGGGGGTGGTCCCTGTGCCCTCTTGCAGTCTGGGACACCTCAGGGGATGTCTACCTGCTGGCGTGCCTGGCCAGTCTGGGTGAGGGGCTGATGGCTGTTTGCAGGCTGGCCAAGCCCCCCAGTGGGGACCCTCACCCCATGGGGGTGTGGCCAGCCTGGGTGAGGGACTGAGGGCTATTTTCAGGCTGCCCACATCCCCTTCAGGGTTCGGGTCCCTAATGGGGTGCCTGGCCAGCCTGGGTGAGGAGCTGTGCGCCATTTTCAGGCTGCCCACAGCTCCCATTGACCCAAGGTCCCAGCAAGGCTGGCATGAATCAGGTTTCTGGGGTTTATTTATCTTCTATAATTGAAACTTTGTTACCTTGAGCAGAGGCCTAGGCAGACAATAAAGCTTCCTGTTTGTTTCAGCTCTGTGGCTTCTATAATTGAAACTTTGTTGCCTTGAGAAGAGGCCCAGCCGGCCTAGGCAGGAAGTTTCAACAGTTTCAACTCCATCACTGGTGCAACGGAAGCCTCCTGTTTGCTCTAGCTCCATGGCTGCCTGCTGCCATCTTGGCTGGCTTAATTTGCATACAGCTGCTCTGATTGGCTGGGGGGCATGGCTTATATGTCTTGGAGTGATGGCTAATTTGCATATTGCTCTTTTATTGGATTGGATGTAGGATGTATTTAGGCGACCCCTGTGAAAGGGTCATTCGACCCCCAAAGGGGTTGCGACCCACAGATTGAGAACCGCTGTTCTATGGGAATTATACCCAAAGAGTCAAGACATTATGCTTGCTCGATTCTGACAAGGATAAAGAAAGGCCGCTCTACTGAAAATGTCCTTGACGAGAGAATTTGAGCTATAGTAAGAGTCTGACAGAGATTGTATTCATTAGCCTCGAGGCAAAACAAAACAAACAAACAACAACAACAAAAACAAACCACCAAAAGTGCTTTCTGTATTGGCCAATTTTCAGAATTGGAGGTAATTGTTTTTGTATGATCATGTTCTAATATATATAATATTTTCTTAACTGGTCTCTGTAAACTGAAAGAAAATATTTCAGTGAAGGTTTCCATTAATCATGAATGGTGTCCACAAAGTGTTGCAATCCAGGAACCTCTTAATCCTAGAAACATACAAGTAACTATTTAAACCATAATAAATTCATTTTATATTATCTTTTGAAAACTTATTTTAGTTCCTACCATTTAACTCTTCAAAGGGAATTGAATATGAAGAAAGCTAAAGTTTGCCTGAGCTATAAAGCTTTGGAAATCTCTATTTATATAATTTAGAGGATTTAATTCACCTCTTTCACCCAGAGTTAAGTTGCAGAGGCAATGAAAATATTTATTCACCAAAACTTGTGTCCAAACCATGCTAGCAGTTTCTCTTATGATGTACTGTTTACATTTACATCTGGAGTTGCCACTTTGCAGCTATGTAAAGGCATATTCCTCTGCTTTAGTTTTCTCACCTGTAAAATGAACGCAGCCCTAGCTGGTTTAGTTCAGTGGATAGAGCATCGGGCTGCAGGACTGAAGGGTCCCCAGTTTGATTCTGGTCAAGGGCACATGCCTGGGATGCCTGGATTGAGGGCTCGATCCCCAGTGGAGGGTATGCGGGAGGCGGCCTATCAGTGATTCTCTCTCATCTTTGATGTTTCTAGCTCTCTCTCCCTCTCCCTTCCTCTCTGAAATAAATAAAGATATATTAAAAATAAATTAATTAAATGAAAGCAGAATATCCTATGAAAAGTGCTTGGACAAGTTCTAGGCAAGTAGAAAGAAACACGAAGTGTTAGGTATCATAGTTACTTTAAACTTTAGGCCAACTATTCCTCCGCCGAAATCCCCCTGAAAGTATCTCTAAGGCTCTCCTTTCTTACATTCTATCAGCTAACCAGTGTATTCTTTCCTCTGTTAATATCCATCCCGCTTGCCCATTTCCTGTGCCCTCAGGAACTTCTTTGTAAACAAACCCTTCTATATCGTTAGCCTCTTCCCAGAACAATTCTCTACTCAGCTTCTTCATTGGAATTTAGCTTTACTCTAATGACAATGGTTTCTGTTCAGCCATCCAAAGGAGAAGATGTTAGCACCACTAGGAAGGAGCAGGCGGGCTGTGTGGACAATGCCAGATAAGGAATTTAGGTCTGTGCCCTGACTGGGAATCATCCAGCAACCTTTTGGTGAATAAGACAATTCTCCAATCAACTGAGCCACTCAGCCAGGGCTGGCATGAAATATTTTATTGCAGAGATACTGACACCTTGCCTAGGTTTGATCTCCATGCTTTTCTACTTCATCAGGATTGCTCACCTTTAACCCTAGTGTCACAAGTCTAAATTCCTCTTCAATGCCATTTGAGACTCTAAATTCCTTATCTGGCATCGACCACACAGCCCGCCTGCTCCTTGTGCTAACATTACGGGGACATGCAATATTTAGGACATACTTAACACTAAAATGTTATTTATGCTTTACCTAAATATAAAATTTAAACAGGCATCCTCTATTTTATCTGGCAACCCTACTACCATTTCCTATACCTAAATGAGTAATAATCTAGATGGGCATAAGCATTTTATTCATTTAACACTATAGAAAAAATAAATTGTACTTATTTGGTTTGTTGCAATGGAAATTACATTCGAAATAACGTAACACATGTTGTTAATGTGTTAACATTAGGAAAGGAAGTTAAAAGGTTATTTAATTTTCCACCTCAGAGCCACCCCAGAATTTTAAGGGGCTTTTGATATTCAGATTTCAGTTAATAGTGAAATAACAGAAATTCTAATTTCCTGTAACCCTGGGGAAAAAAAAAACACAAAAAAACTGGCTTGAGTTCATAAAATCACAGCATTTTAGAGCTGTAAAGGATATTAGGGATCATCATTTGATTAAAACTACTCTTATGCTTTTAAATGAAAATTTTCTGGTTTTAAGGAAGAGAAGTTATTCGGATGTTCTCTCAGCTAAGCTGTCTGACATTCAATAAAGCAGAGCATCTAAGTCTTACAATCAAACAGCTATAACCCTGCTGTCAAGTACGACGTTTTCAACCTGTCAAACAGTCATTAATTCTCACTTCTTAAAACATCTAACTTTGAAGCTGCCTAACCTTTTCTGAGAAAATTCAAAGCATACAGTCATTTTATGAAAAATTACCTAGGGTGACTTCTTCCTTAAAAATGTACTTCCGAGAAACTATAATTGAACATGTTAATTATTACATTTCAAGGAAAAACTGGTGAGTCTCGCTGATTGGAATGCCTCAAAATTTATTAGTTGTATCCCACAAATAATTGAATGTTTAATTATAATCAACTTCTCTTTCATGAAGAATCAAAAGCATACAACTTCTTTGCGTTTATCGTAATCCATAGAAGTGGCAGGTCTACATCACTTCGTTAATTAATACATGCCCAAACTACCGGTAGGTTTAAAACTCATTAAACAAATGGGCTTTGTTGGCATCTTTTCATTGCTAACATCCCCTTACTGTCATATAGAGTTGTTGATGCAAAGGAAGAGGGAGCAATGGCAGAACCAAGTGAAGGCTCCTGGATGTGGTGTATGTCACTCATATCCCATAGCGCAAAGCAAGTTCACAGCCAAGCCTGACATCCATGCAGTTGGAAGTATACTCCTTCCAAAAGGGGGAGCACCAAGGAGAGCCCTGTGATGATGAACCCAATAAGAAATGCAGTGACTATCTGGGATCTGGAGGGCAGGGGAAGCATATAGGAAATTCAAGCCCAAAGCCGCTCGGAGACTAAGCCACCTGACCAAGTAGGTTCACGAGTTGGTGAGTAACACAGCCTCCTAATGAACAGTTCATAGATTTGTTTGGTCCTTTGTATCTGGGGCCCCACTTATGGATATATGTACACATGCTCCTAAATACAATCGTTTCTTGAGTTCCTTTCTCAGAGATTTTACCTTCCTCTATGTTCACAAAGAAAGTGAATCAAATATTTCTAGAATCACTTGAAGGGGACTAATATTCAGATTCATAGGCAAGTAAAGGAAATGAGTTACACAGATCTGTTTCCTCTCTCACAACCTAATATCCCACTATAGTTCCTTCAAGAGCCTAGAATCTCATCAGAGTACAAGCAGCTTTTTGCCAACCAGCGATCTCTTCTTGGAAACCCGAATAATTACTTCCTATGTCTGCCTCCCACTAAACCCCTACAGGTTTGGAAGTTTGATCTTATATGTTTTATCTTAATGCAGATAATATTGAAAAATAACTTGAGAGAAAAAAGGTGATGAGCTATAAGGAAAAACAAAGATAAATCAGGTAAAATAAACTGGAGTATGAAAGATAAGAACTGATTTTGGAACATGGAGGTTCTTTGTAGGGGAAAAAATGGTCTGTTTATTGAAGTTAATGTGGATTTTAGCAAAAACATTTTTATTTGAAGCAAGATGTCAGAGTACCAAAGAGTCTTTTCTCTTACCTTCACTGTGAAGATCCACGGAAATTGCTTGCTGAAAAAGAGCACAACACTGCAGCTCCAAGTCATCAGAAATGACTTTGAATCCATGTGTGAGGGCAGAGACACAGCCAAAACTTGTATCCTGTGTGCCCCTCAAAACTGAGCATTTCTTAAAATGGCGGATACTTCTTGAATGAGGGCTAGAAATAAGGAAAGACAGAGTTGTTGAAATGTCATTTTTGGGAAAGGTGCTCTTTGCTCTTCTTTGAAGATCGCTGAATGGCTAAGAAATATTCCCCAGTGTGTCAAGGAGCTTTCTTTTGCAGCCAAAAGGGAGCCCAGCTATGAAGGGCAGAGCACATCTACCTCTCCTGTTCTTTGAGCTGTGCATGACCAAGGGTGATGAGAAGTGCCATCCTTGGGGTGTGATGAAATAGAATCTGTAACATATGAGGCACATTCTGTGTCAGAAGCTCTATCTAAATGAAAGGTAGTGCAGAGCTACAGAATCACCCTGAAGGGGTCTGGCAGCATGGCTTGGTGAATCTGTGCTGGTTAAGGTTTCCAGGACTCCCAAAAAATATGTCATTATCTGGGGAATATATATGAAAGGGGAAAGACTGGGCCACTATTTGAGTGAGAACCATGTTACAGTGAGTAAAGGAGAGTGTTAATATTCACTTCAGCAGACCAAGCAGCTGTGATGTGACTGCACACCATCACTGCAGAAACTAATGTTGTTTATAGGAGGATGAAATAAGGGACTGTTTATGGACACCCACACATATACTAAACAGTCAGAGGTTAGCATTCAGCTAAGTTCCAAATGCCATCCGTATATGTAGCTTTTTCAAAAGTGGAAACAACTATTTTTCACAGCAAGCCATAAAAGCATCTGAAACCAATGGCATATTTACTAGTATGCTCTTTATCCTATAAAAAACAGTCAAACTGATTGAAACTAAATTTTATTTGTATAGAGGAATTTTAGTTTTGAATCATGATCTATGTCATACTAGAGGCCAGTGCATGGATTTGTGCACCGGTGGGGTCCCTCAGCCTGCCTGCAGGAATTGAGCCAAAACTGGCTCTCCGACATCCCCAAAGGGGTCCCAGATTATGAGAGGGTACAGGCCAGGTCAAAGGACCCTACTGGTGCTCACATCTGAGCACCAGGCTTCTAGTATGCATATAAGATCTTTGGTTAATCTCTTCCCACCTTCCCCTCTTGCCCCTTCCCTCTGAGATTCATCAGTCTGTTCTGTTTCCATGCCTGTGCTTTGAGCGTCTGCTCCCTGGTGGTTATTGTGCATCATAGCTACTAGCCAGTTGGCTAGTCACTTAGGCTTTTATATATACTAGGGGCCCAGTGCACAAAAATTTGTGCACTCAGAGGGGTCCCTCAGATCGGCCTGTGCCCTCTCACAGTCTGGGACCCCTTGGGGAATGTCCACCTGCTGGCGTGCCTGGCCAGCCTGGGTGAGGGGCTGAGGGCCATTTGCAGGCTGCCCACAGCTCCCATTGACCCAATGTCCCAGCGAGGCTGGCTGGAATCAGGTTTCTGGGGTTTATTTATCTTCTATAATTGAAACTTTGTTGCCTTGAGCAGAGGCCCAGCCAGCCTAGACAGGCAGTTTCCTCCATCACTGGTGCAACAGAAGCCTCCTGTTTGCTCTAGCTCCATGGCTGCTAGCTGCCATCTTGGCTGGGTTAATTTACATACAGTCGCTCTGATTGGCTGGTGGGCATGTCTTGGATGGTTGGCGTGGCTTAGGTGTAACAGAGTGAGGGTCAATTTGCATATTACTCTTTTATTAGATTAGATCTTTTATTAGATTAGATAGATTCAACAATTTCTATGACTATGGGCTGCCCCAGAACCCTACTAAAATATTTATTTTCAGGAATTCATGTTTATAATTTATTTTTACATTTTCATGTTTATGTTTAGTTTTTTAGAAGAATGTAATTTATTTACTTTGAAATTATTTTAGTATGTGAAGGATCTATAGGTAGCAGCAAATAGAATCTAAAGAGTTCAATTTATCTGGCATATATTTGATAATTGATTTTTACAATTGCAGAATATTTTTATTAACTCCATTTATTTTAACTTGTCACAGAAAAAAAATTAGGAAAGCCCCGTGTACATAATAATTTAGTTACACTTTTTAGAGCACAAACATTTTTTATAACTGGAAGAGTAGGAGGTATTTTCTCAATTTTGACCAGAAGTATTTTTTCAATAAATAACAATACCCTACACTTAGTAGACCTTTTCTATATTCTTCTTAAACTAATGGATGAAGAAGAACCATCTGACAAAATGATCATCTAAATAAAATCTCCCAAATGGTATATAAATCATACATTGAAAGTATTGACCTCCTGCTTTCAGTGGTATTTTTTTTGAATCTTCAGTAAGTTTCACTTTGAAAGTCCAAACCATTATCATATAGGTAGGGAAGATAAGTACTCAGTTTACACAAGAGGAAAGAGAAGAAATTTATGTCCCTCTGATCAATTCAAGCTCTGTGCATAATGCTCTGTCAATACACACACTGTGAGGCATCTCCAGTTGAAAGCTAATCCTTCCATTTTTAAAAAGGTTACATAGCATGTTAGCTTCATGGCTTCCATTAAAACCAATGGGAGCTATGCCATTACCATGCTTGGAAAAGAATGCCCTCTAATGCTATCGATTTTGATCTTTTGAACTCAAGCTCTGATGCCTGTGTCCATTGACAACTACCCTGCATAGTTTTTACAGAAGTCTGTGTTACTCAAGTCTGGATTAGCAAATAAGCTCCTTTTTTAAATTAATCACCTTGTCTATCTGAGACAAATGTTTTTATCTTAATACTCTTAGAAATGCCACATATTGCGCTTATTTCCAATGGTTAGAGTCTAGAAGTGCCAACCATGGATTTTGTAGCAGTTAACAGAAGACCCGGCCCAGGAAGAGGAAAGCCAGTGTGATGTGGTCAGACTTTTATTGTAGGAAATGCAGTGTGTTTTCACAGTAGCTATTTGATTGAGTAGGAATATGAGTCACAAGACAAGACAGAAAGCAGAGGTACCAGTTAGGAGGTTGCTGAAGATATCCGATCTGCAGATACTGACAGTCTGGGCTAGGGTATGGGCAATGGAGATGTAGAGGAAATGAAGGACTACGAGTGATAATTAGATTGGACAATTGATGGACCAGACTTGCAAAACAAGAGTGAAAAGGGTGTCCTTAACAGTCATTTAGATAATGTGAATTGGTTGGCTAAATAGTAAATGGAAGAGCCCAACCAATGAGGACAGCAGTGACTCAGATGCATTAATATGTTCCCCAGCAGGAGTTTAAGACTACTGCTGGCAATCCTCCCTATTAAAAAAAAGGAAAGTACACTTTTATATTGATGCAAATCTCCAGATTTTTAGGTAGTAAGACCATTATGTAGGCACCATAGAACATATCTGGAGGTGAAACCTATCCATGAGCTGCCATTTGGGGTTCTCTATTTTTTCCCCTAGCACATGATTGGGACTCAACAAATCTGAAGCTACATGAAGGATCAAGATGATAGCTTTCACCCAAGGAATAAATCAGAGCAAAGGAGCAAGCAGTCCTTCTTACAGTTCTCGTACCTGAGGACCCCTAGATAATTTCCAGACCTCACCCAGGTCCCCTGAAGGAGCAATTTCAGGACAGGGCTCAAGAACATGGAATTTAAACCAAATCCATGAATGATTTATAGTCACATTGAATTTTGAGAACCACTGATTTAAATTAAATACAAACACTAAAGTAATGTGATATAATTCCAAACTTCTGCTACTTTCTTAGCCCTTTCCTGAGCTTATCTTAACAACTGTCAAAACCCTCCACCCATTTGCATTTTATCCATAAATTTGTGTTGAATTCTCAGGCTCTCTAAATTTTTTTTCCCAGCGTCTCTGTTGTTCCCTATTCTTTTCCGTTTTCCTTTTATTTACCTTTCTGCTTTCTTTCTCTTCTCCTAGAAGTAGATGAATCATCATTATATATTTCTCTCCATGTCTGATAATTTTCCTCAATATCATCACCAAAAAATATGTATGTGTTTTAATTAATGTCAATGTTTAATACTTTTAATAAAAATATAAAATGAAAAATTGATAGTACACATTCCTTTCTCATCTGAAAAGTACCCCTTAAGCATTTTATCTGAGTTGAGAAATGGAATCTGCTCTCCTAGTTACTTTACTCATTTGCATGTAATGTTGTAGGAAATCTGTCTGTTACAGATTTCAGGGCTCTAGGCTCAGTGGCCTGACCACCTGGCTTTGACAGTATTCCTTACAACAAAGCATCATAAGACTTGAGGGCAAGATCTCCGCTCCTTCATGGTTATATCCAGAATAGCTCCTAGCAGAATGTCTTATATTGGGAAGACACCCATTAATATTTGCCAAATGAATAAAGAGAGGGAAAGAAAAACCTGGCATCCTCTGAACTTGTCACATTGAGCTCATGAGTGAATCAAACACAGAAAGAGACCCTTTCATGGTATAATAACCCCTGCTCTGTGTGGCTTTGTAACAATAGTTTAACAACTGCATTCAGTCTTGTCGGTGTTATGACTTTGATAAAAGGGAATGTTTTGTAGGAATATTGTAGGAAACTTATGGACTGGTTGTGGTTACTCTAATTCCCCGAGTTTGTGAGAATGTTGGTAGTATAGTTAGGGAGCTTTGAGAGGCATGAGTAACATGCATTTATTGAGCCCTTGCTGCTTGCCGTATACTATTTAAAAATGACATAGCCGCCCTGTCTGGTTTGGCTCAGTGGATAGAGTGTCGGCCTGCGGACTGAAGGGTCCTGGGTTCGATTCCAGTCAGGGGCATATACCTTGGTTGCGAGCACATTCCCAGTGGGGAGTGTGCAGGAGGCAGCTGATCGATATTTCTCTCTCATCGATGTTTCTGACTCTCTATCCTTCTCCCTTCCTCTCTTTAAAAAATCAATAAAATATATTTTAAAAAATAAATAAATAAATAAAAATGACATAGCTGATTTAAAGTATATGACCATTTTACTTTCTCTGTAGCATGCAACCTTGATGGAAGGCAAGGTACTCAAAGCACAATTAAAAAATAATACAAGACTGTGTACAACAAAGTGCTAAACTGAATATAATTAAGCACATTTTTCATGAATAATTCCAAACTACAAGAAGTCAGAGGGAGGAAGTTAGATGTTGGCTGCCAGAATAATGAGGCATGCCAAAATGAATTTAAGATGGAATACACAGGATTTCAAATTATTTTATAGGGAATCTCATGGGGATATTTTCCCAATAAATTTTGTAGCTCAAATTTTGCCATATAAAATGAGGAAAAACTTATTTTTTGTCAGAATTTTTCTTTTTAGATTATTTAAATATATTTTTATTAACTTCAGAGAGGAAGTGAGAAGGAGAGAGAGAGAAACATCAATGGTGAGAGAATCATTGATCACCTGCCTCCTGCATGTTGCACAATGGGATCGAGCCCACAACTCTGGCATGTGTCCTGACTCGTAATGGAACCATGATTTTCTGGTTCACAGGTCAACACTGAACCACTGAGCCACACCAGCTGGGCTGTATATTATTTTGAAGAACCCTCTATCTCATAAATTTAGGATAAGCTATGATAGCTACCTAAAAGAGAAAAAATAAACTTTGTATTTGCAACAGATTTCTTTAAAAATATTTGTTTTCTGACAATGTTTGTACTTAATCCCTTTAATGTACAGATAGTATAGAACAGAGGGACAGTCTTCTTAGTGGATTTGCTACAACAGGGAGTGCTGGGCAACTGGAACCTCCAGTGATTTTGTTTGAGTCCTACATCCCCCATGTCCATTTAGTTCCCTGAGATGGACTCTATTGACATAGAAAGTTTTTGAAAGATAATACTTTAGACTTTAAGACATAACTTTTAAAAAATATATCTACTCTAATAAAAGAGTAATATGAACATTGACCATCACTCTGAGACACCTAAGCCATGCCCACCAGCCAAGCCATGCCCGCCAGCCAATCAGAGAGGCTGTATGCAAATTAACTCAGCCAAGATGGAGGCGGATAGCCACAGTGCTAGAGAAGATAGGAGGCTTCCGTTGCACCAGTAGTAAACTGTCTGCCTAGGCCAGCCGGGCCTCTCTCTGCTCAAGGCAACAATGTTTCAATTATAGAAGCCACAGAGCTGAAGCAAATAGGAGGCTTCGTTGCCTGACTAGGCCTCCACTCAGAGTAACAAAGTTTTAATTATAGAAGATAAATGAACCCCAGAAACCTGATTCCAGCCAGCCTCCAAGAGGGCACAGGTCGGGCTGAGGGACCCCCTCCCCCGAGTGCACAAATTTTTGTGCACCAGGCCTCTGGTATTTTTATAAATTTGAGAGAGGAAGGGAGAGGGAGAAAGAGATAGAAACATTAATGATGAGAGAGAATCATTGATCACCCTCCTTTAGGCTCCACACTAGGGATCAAGCCCACAAACCAGGCATGTGCCCTGCCTGGGAATCAAACCATGACCTCCAGGTTCATAGATCAATGCTCACCCACTGAGCCACCCAGCAGGGCATGACATAATTTTTTTTAAAGGAAAGAACTCATGTTAGGTTGGTGCTATTTTTCATCATTTAAGTTTTATACAGATTTGAATTTTCCATTTGGCCTCAATTTTAAATCCTCTCAAAGCAGTAATACAGCTCCTCAGCCTCCCACAACTCTGTATTCATAAATATTCTATTTCTTGGAAATACCTTGATCTCAAAGCAAAGAAAAGTAAATAGCATCCCAGGGCTAACTTTCCCCAGAAGACTTCTACTTTTTAAATTTTTTTATTTTCATGCCAACCTCATTTTCTATTCAAGGTAGAATCATTTTCTACAGGAGGAAAGAGCAGAAGCAAAGGGTAGAATAAGTTCAAAATCACACCTCTATTTGCTCTTTGCAATTAGTAATATCTCAATGCTATAGTCTTCAACACTATAGATTTTTAAAAATACAAGTATGCAGGGAGTTTTGCATTGAAGTATTGAACAATATTTTTTTAAACACTGCCCCTGACAAACAAACAATTTCTGTGGCTCACATTCAGCCCTGGGCTTACAGTTTTTGACCTCTCATAGGGAAATGGAAAAGCTGACTGAGAGGGTCAAGGTGTTCATTAGGCAATACTGCTGGCCACAGGCAAGTATCTATAAACTGTAATTCTTCACCTCATTGTCACCTGTCTACAAGGTAGTGGTGTTAATGACATTTGAGCCAGGAAATACATTTGTCCATAAAGATTTGTCAATCACTAGTATATTCTCACAATGACTGAAAATCAGCTGTCTTATTTGTTGTTATGGTTTGTCTAGTCAAACTCTGGGTTTGGCAGTATTTGTGGTTTTAGAGCTTGGAAACCTTAATGTAAGTGAACACAAGAAGTGTTCAGGGAGGAGGTAGGTGAGTGGGCAGAAAACCAGGATGCCGCCTCTAATTTCAGTTGTTGTCTGGAATGCAAACAATACTCCTCATTACCTGACCAACATTTTCCCTGAATTTAAATGATTTGATGAAGAAAAATAAATACTGTTTCTCACAGCTCCAAGGAAAGTCAAAAATCCTCTCATGGATGTATTTGGAATGTAAAGTAAAAAGAAAAGAAAAGAACAACAGCCAAAAGTAATCATTACAAAGCTTGAGGCCAAAGTCACTTTTACTTTATTCTTTCATCATTCACCCTACAATGGTTTTATAGGATGTTGGGAAAGGTTCTAAGATGAAGAGAAATCTTAGAACTGCCGAATGTTACAAATTGTTTAACTTTAATAGAATAGTTCTAAAACTCATTTGGTCCTTGGCCCCTAGAAGTCATGGTATATGGGAAATTTTAAAAAGACATCTGGACACTTGTCATGGGGCATGGGAGGATGAGTGAAGATGATGACCTAGGTCTCCAGTTCTGTGCCTACCATCTGGGGGAGGTGTTAAAAAAACCATAAATATCCAAATATGGCATTACTACCCTAAAGAATACAAGGGAAATCTCTGTGGAAATCTAATTATTGAAGTGTTATGTCCCTCAGGAAGCAGCAAATAGGGAAGGCTGAAAGTCAGTGGATACTGACTTTAGCTTCCACTATGTACAACTTACATATTCTATGGCCTAAAAATTTTTGAAGCAGCATTTTCCTCTCCTACAAAGAGAAGCTACTCAATGAGATGATCTCTAAGGTCAGTTTTAAGTTTTATAAACATGTGGATCAAAAGGAAAAAAAAAACAATCCAGGAAACATATAATCACAATGACCCCAAAATAAATAGAAATCTTAAAGGGCATGTAGCTTCAAATTATTTCCAACTACATATCTATGATGATGATTACCAATGCAGTCATTATCTATTACTTGCATGGGAGAGTATGGAGGAAAATCCAACTTTTGGAGAACCAAGTACAAAAATGTAATTTTGGGGGAATTACACTGCCAAATAAAAATAGTCAAGAGGCAAGAAATACAGTAACCCAAAAGAGAGCAGGTGGCTGTCTTGTCAGCAGGGCTGGAATGTGACTTTTTGAATGTTTCAGTATATCTAAAGCATGAATGTGTAGTAGTGGAATTAATCAGCCATGGAAGAATAGAAAGAGGAGAGTTAATGCACAATGGTGGCAAGAGCCTGTGCAATCATAATCCAGTGGGAAGTGAGAATGAGTGCTTTAAGCATTTCTGTGTTAACAGCAAGCCCATTATGAGATGACTACACCAGGTAGTCTTACAGTGATGCTATTAGACCTTTCATTTATCTGACTCCCCTTGTTCTGACTTCTTGCTCACCAAACTTACTTCTGGTTATAATCTAGCATTTCATGGAAGTCTGTCTATTGGGAGAAAGTGCACTGAGGATACATATTTTAAATATTTTCAGTCCCTATCATGGAGATTTTTTGTGAAAAATTAAGATGTGTTTTTGATTATGATTTGGCTTTCCACATGTTTGATCATAGGATGGAGATCATGCCAGTGTGACTAATCTAGTCTTTATAAGTATATTTCTCTTTATAAGTGATTAAATAAGTACTACTCTAATCTTATATGATAAGTAGTTAACATAAATTGACATGCAGGGCATGAAAAGCCTTGGGTGCCAAAAATGTCTTGTCATTCAAAATGAGGGGCCAGATTTTCAGATGAGGCAATTAATCAAGGCACAACCCAGAGTTCTATTTCATCAACCTATTTCTAAATGAAGAGAGATTCCACCAAGAGAATCTAAATAATCTTGCTTTATGTATGTCAGTGTTCAGTTTATTTTAGAGAGTTGCACATTAAGTATCCTTTAAGCTAGACATACCCAGAATATGTAACGGCTTCAAGTAGAATTACTAAATAATAAGTATTCCATTTCTTTCTTTTTCCCCTTATAAGAATGTTAAGACTCAAAAAGGCAAAGACTTGGTTTTGTTCATCACTCTTTGTCAAGAACTTGGTAAAGTGCCTAAAATATAGAAGATGCCATGAAATGCATTCCGAACAAATAAATGGGACTTATCCACACTTGGTACCACTTCAGTTTTCAACTTCATTATTGTGCTGATTTTAAGCAAGAAATCTCAATTCCATTGTTTCTGATGCAAATTATGTCATGAGAAATCTTTTTAGCTTTGCATTTTATCTAGAAGTGTCTATATATGTTTTTTCTAGTATTTATCCTGCTTGAATTTATATGTCTTTCCCTAGATTTGGGAAGTATTCATCTATAATTTCTTCAAATGGTTTTTCTGACACCCTCTTTTTTTCTTCTTCTTTTGGAATTGCATGGATATTACCTATTGATGTTGTGATACAAATTTATATGATTCTGATCATTTTTCTATTCTAATTATTTCTTTTCCTCAGATTAGATACATTTTATTGCTCTGTCTTCATATTCATTACTCGGTCCTCTGCCATATTCAATCTGCTATATTAAGTTTGTCCAGTGGGTATTTCCCCAACGCACACATATTATACATTTTGGTTCTAGAATTTTCTTTTGGAAAATTTTTCTTACATATGTAGTTTCTGCTTCTCTACTGCAATTTCCTATTTTCATTCATTATGAGCATATTTTTGTCATAGTCATTAATCACAGTTATAGCAGCTGCTTTAAAGTCCTATTCACTGGTTCCAATATCTGAGTTATGGAGGTTAATCTTAGTTTATTAACTTTTCTCTTTAGAGAGAATATTTTTCTGAATCTACATTATGTGAGTTTATTATGCACTTTAGCGTGGATATTGTCATTTTTCCTTCGTGTAGATTCAGGATTCTGTATCTCACTCTGAAGAGTGTTGACTTCTCCTTTCTTTATTAGTTAGTAGGCCATTAACTTGGTTGGATTCAAACTGTGAGTCAGATCCTGTCTCTTGAGCAATAGCTCACATTTTTATGTGGTTCTTCAATTCTTTATCTTAATGCTTGGAGTCTGCCCTGTGCATATGTGGTTCAATGCACAGCCAGGGATTAGGGCAGATTTCTACACAAAATGTGGGACTATTCTTCTCTGACTACCTTAATTTTTCTATTTTCTTCTTATTTTCAAACATCTGCTGTTGCCCTGAACTCTGTCCTCTGGTTCTTCTGGGCAGAAACTGAGTTTTTATTAGAATTTTATGTACTATATGCAGTATACCATTCCCTTCGTCCAAGTGTCAGCTCTTCACTACTTTTGACTACAATTTTCAGTCTCCATTGCCTTTAGGCTTTTTGTATTTAGCCTACAATTTATAGTTACTTGCAGGAGTGTTAGTCTGGCAGGAGCTTACTTGGCTGCATCAGAACCCAAAATCTATGTTATATTAATTGAAAGCATTCAATGCATAAGTGATCTTTCTTTCCTGTAAATCTCTTTAGCATAATTTTATATTTTGTATGTACCTATAAGGTTCTAGCTAATATTATAGTACTTCATAAGTATATATTAGCTGGGTTATTTGCTGAATTATCAGCTCATAAGGCGCAAGGACTCACCCATGTGCAGTAAGTTTGCTAGATGATTAAACATAGAGGATATATGCTGCTTATAAAAATCATAACTAGGATTTTGAATTCTAAAACTTGTTGCCATATAGGAATTATGCTCTCTATGGTTTGAATGCCATGTATTAGAAGAATTTTATTGAGAAGACATATTTCTAAATATGGGATTAATAAAAGATTATAGTTTCTTGATATTTATAACTATATATGAATGATTTAAAAATCCAGCTAAATCTAGACATTCAAATGGAAAATTTTAAGGGATACTTGGATTTAAAGAACAGCTCATTAAAATAATGCTGGAGTGGGGAAGGCACGGGATAAAAGATTTGCTTTTTGCAGTTTACAAATGAAGAAAAGGCAAATATTTTATTCAAAATGTTGTGCAGACAAGAGCTAATAAATCTGAAATCCTCTTAGCAATGAATGTAAAATTTGAAAGAAATAATACATACTATAATTGCAAAGACAAAGATGTTTTAAAAAAGGGGGGGACATGATAGTGTAAAAAGCAATTCATTAATTTTTTAATGCCTCATGAGTAGAGAGAAAAAACAGCTACTGAGAAGATAGCTTGGAGACTATGGCATGGCAAGGTTGTAGGTCCACTAAACGTGCAGGAGTCAGAGGTGAAAGTGGTTTGTGTGTTATACGCATAACCCATTTCTTCTGAACAGTTTGTTGTGACATTGTTGATATGTTAAGCATCTTTATGGCCAGGTTGTTCTACATACATGAGTTTTTAAAATAAAAAACTAGTGTCCTGCCTGACCAGTTTGGCTCAGTGGATAGAGTGTCGGCCTGGGGACTGAAGGGTCCCAGGTTCGATTCCGGTCAAGGGCATGTACCTTGGTTGCAGGCACATTCCCAGTGCGGGGGAGGAGGGGTGCAGGAGGCAGTTGATTGATGTTTTTCTCTCATCGATGTTTTTAACTCTCTATCCCTCTCCCTTCCTCTCTGTAAAAAATCAATAAAATATATTTTTAAAAAAACAAACAAAAAAACTGGTGTCCTATGGATGAATTTAAAATAAGAAGTCGATAGCTATTATTTCTACAATATAAAAAATAAGAAATTTCCTCTCCTCCCAAAAGTTCCTGGAAAGGTTCCCACAACAATCGTCATATTCAATGAAGAGAATTCTATTACATACTTAGAACATGAAGATTAAATTATTTCCAATTTTGATTTATTGCCTGAATGTCAAAAGGAACTTGAGTTGGGGGCAGTGGAGGGATGTTACCTTTGGTTTGCAAAGGTCCTCAGCCTGTGCCTTGCTGGCATTATAATTCTATTCCCATCAAAACAGAAGAGATTTTCTACCAAATTGACTACTTTCCTAAACTTTGGGGGTTGTGGATAAAGAAATTATTTGAGATATGTCCCTCCCACTTCTGCAAATTTCTAAGCCTCAGATATCTTTTTTTGTGAAACTGAGATAATAAAATAGCTCATTTTAATAGTATGGTCCCTAAACACTTTTTATAGGTATTGAAAGCATTCAGTTCTTTGACCAGCTAATTCCACTTCACATGGGAGGGGGGGGGAATATCCAAAATTCCTAAGAGAAATATTTATACTCAGAAACTAGAATGCATACATTTTGTAAAATGCCATTCTTTTACAGAAGTCAAGGTCCCTGATAAGCGCTACTACGTTGGTGATGACAGCATCCAAGAGATGCTAAGGCAACAAACTAAAATCTGACAAATGATTTGTTAGGGGAACCAGGAATCTGCATCAGCCCATTTCCTATATTGAACTCAACCTTCCAAATTTGCAGTATAAAAAATAATTGGTAGGAAAAAGGGTGTGATTATTGTCAGAATTTTCTACCTCTTTTTTAATTAAAAACTGTCTTTCTGTAAGACCTGGGAATCAGCGTGATATCATGGCACACAACTGGGTATGGAGTTAGACCTAACTTCTAATTTCAGTTCTGCCATTTATTTGCAATATAATCTTGCATTTCTTAACATTCCTGGGCCTTGGGTTCCTCACCTGCTTGTTGTGTTTAAATTAGACAGTGCCTGATACATATCAGGTACTCAACTAAGTATTGTTAAACTAAAACACAATTTTTTAAAACTTCCTGGCTCATAATAGGTGCCTATAAATATTGGAGTGTTTTTCCTTTGATGTAACTGACATTTAAAATAAACAAATGACACAATACCACAGACCAGGATGATTTTTACAGGGTTCCAATTCTTCTCTGATCTGTGAGGCACAGCTTTTTTTGAATAAGTAGCACATTAGTATTTATTGAAATATCTTTGTTTTTCAAATCATACAGGTCAAACTCACATGTAGAGTAATCCTGTGTTTCCAAAGATTCTAACTTATACTGTACTAGGGGTGCACAAAAATTTATGCATTCAGGGAGTGGGGGGGTCCCTCAGCCCGGCCTATGCCCTTTTGTAGTCTGGGACCCCTCGGGGGATGTCCACCTGCTGGTGCACCTGGCCAGCCTGGGTGAGGGGCTGATGGCTGTTTGCAGGCTGGTCAAGCCCCCCAATGGGAACCCTCATCCCATGGGGGTGTGGCCAGCCTGGGTGAGGGGATGAGGGCCATTTTCAGGCTGCCCACCACCCCTTCAGGATTTGGGTCCCTACTGGGGTGCCTGGCCAGCCTGGGTGAGGGGCTGAGGGCTGTTTTCAGGCTGGCCATTGACCCAAGGACCCATTGACCCAAGGTCCCAGCAAGGCTGACTGGAATCAGGTTTCTGGGGTTTATTTATCTTCTATAATTGAAACTTTGTTGCCTTGAGTGGAGGCCTAGGCAGGCAAGGAAGCCTCCTATTTGCTTCAGCTCTGTGGCTTCTATAATTGAAAGTTTGTTGCCTTAAGCAGAGGCCCAGCCGGCCTTGGCAGCCAGTTTTCTCCCTAGCTGGTGCAACGGAAGCCTCCTGTTTGCTCTAGCTCCATGGCTGCCGGCCACCATCTTGGCTGGGTTAATTTGCATACAGCTGCTCTGATTGGCTGGTGGGTATGGCTTGGCTGGTGGGCGTGGCTTAGGTGTAACAGAGTGAGGGTCAATTTTTATATTACTCTTTTATTAGATTAGATTCTTATTTTGGTTTACAAACCTTATCCATGGAAATAACTGTAGTTTTATTTATCCTGTAAGATTTACGGGTGAAATATTATTCACATCAGTTTTATTTTATTTTATTTTTTTTAATTTATCTTTATTGTTCAGATTATTACAGTTGTTCCTCTTTTTTCCCCCATAGCTCCCCTCCTCCCA
>PVJC01006102.1:0-56272 GCA_004026665.1 Murina feae | reverse complement strand
CGATTTTTCAGTAATTTCCAAATCTGCCGCTATACCACTGTACCTAATTTTTGGTAATTTGCCTAGTACGTGAAAAAAATACATCACAAACTAAAAATAACCAACCAATCATGGTCAAACGTCATGGTTAGAGCCATTGCAAATGTCGGCCCCCATGTGTTTGAATTGACTTTGTGTGGTTTAAGGGACAGTTAGGTTCAGGGCCTCAGGTCTGGTAGGGTTAAGAAAGCGGTTGTGTTGGATTCTGCATTGCACCTACCGTTATTCCAAGCACTTCTTCCTCTCAGCCTCTGTGCTGTGAACAATGCCCGCACTGGGCAAACATTAAAGCCTTTTCGATGTTGTGACTGAAACGGCTAGCTGATCTGATTGGTAAGTCCATTCCTCCTTCCTGAGCCAGGCAGGCTCTCCTGCCCCCCTGGCAGTTAGGCAGCTGGGGGGCTGACTTCTAGGGATGTCGGGGCTGGGCCCACATCCAGGGCTGGCTCAGCTGAACTCAGCACAGCCACTGGCGCAGTTTTCACGTTCAGCCAATGGATGCCATGGTGTTGAGGTCTTAAAGGACGTCAGAGCCACAGCCTGGAGGCCGCCTGGTCCAGCCGCTCGGATGGAGAGGTAACTGCCTGCCAGGAATCAACGTGAGCGAATGTGAGCACAAAGCTGAGCTACTGTGTTTTTTCTGCACCAGCTCTGCCCTCTGATGAAGAATGCCTGGTTTGTGGAGGGTGGATGACTCAGAAACCCTGGCCAAACCACCGCCAAGCCACCCGCGGGGCCCTGCTATCTATTGACGCCTCTGTCTGCCCAAGAGACTGCTCATCGGCTGAGAGTAGAAATATGGGCTCAATTATGTTCCATCCCCAACACCTTACCATTGGGGATGAATATTGGGCCGAAGGGTTCATAGATTTCCCTGTCTGAGTGCATGTCTGAGTGAGTGAACGAGTGACTGGCACCACTGTCTCTTTGAGCATCTTATGTTCAATCGTCTTTCCCACATTGTCAGCTGCCCTCCCAGCCAGATCTCATCTCCACGCCGAGCTGAGGGGGCAGGAGCCCACACCGTGGTTTTCCCAGGCGGCCATGTGCGCATGGCTGGAGGCTGTCACTGCTCACATTCCCCAGGAAATCATGGCGTCTCACTTCTGGCAGCCGAGCTGTTTCTCTCTGCACAGAGCGAGGGAAACGTGTTCAATGCCACGAAGCATGCAATGCGCCCAGACAACGCCTGCAGTGAGCACGCCTTCCCCTGTGGTTATGGCTCCCTTGAAGCCAGAAGTAATTCCAGAAAAACCCGGGAACCTCAGGGAGAATCCGGAGGCCTGTGTGCAGGGCTGTCTAGACCAGCGTGGGCATGTTTTTGGAGCTGAAGGTGGAGACAGTGCCTTGCTGCCGGCCTCACTTAGAAGCAGAGAATAGGCTTCTCAAAGCATTTCAGGCAGCAAAGCAGATGCAGAAGGGACAACAGAGGCAAGTGGCCAGGGCTGGACCCAACTGTCCGCGAGGCACTGTGTACGTCTTAGTGCAGCACTCACATACACACTCCCTCTCTCTCCCTGTCTCCCTAACACACAGGCACACCTTTGAAACAGGTAAAACATAAAATAGCAAAAGCAGATTCATACACTGAGGCTCGCAGCTCCGTGGAGCACCTGCTCCAGGGACCTCAGCAAGGTCAAGGTTGCCATCTGCTGCGTCTGGAACAGGACACGGTGCGTCGGCCCTCTTTCTTTAACTTCCTAGCAGCACTAGTCTTCTCCTGAGCTTTTCAATCTGCCCAAGTGGCTCCAGTTATTATTTTAAAAACTCGACTTGTCTCCCCCCCACCTCCCTCCCCCTCTGCTCACATCCCACTTCCTTGGATGTCACTCTTTCCATTTCCCCACGTGGGTCAAGGTCTGCATCTTGACCCGACCGTGAAGTACTGCCCCTGCGGGAAGGGTATTAGGACAAAGTCCCATGTTCATTCCGCGCGGCTTTCTCACAGGAATCATGCTCACCGCCTCCCTCTCTGGCCACTCCTTCCCAGTTCCATGTGAAACGTTCCCTCTCCCCCCAGATAGCCAACACCACAACCCCTGCTGCTCAGTTCAAGCCCCTCCTCCCCACGTGGTGGCCTGGCATCTCCGGGCACACTCATCAGACCCACGGCTACAACCCCGGCCAAGGGTAAGACCCAGGCTGGGCATTCATCAAGCCAGGAATTACATATTGAGGTGCTTGGTGCATGCCAGGCAGTGCTGTGGGCATCGGAAAAGCAAATCACGCGAGGCCTGGCCTCACCCAGCATCAGCATCTCGCAGAGCACCTCCGAAACACACACCTGAGGCCCCTCTGCCCGGTGTTCACAGGAAACACCAGCTTCCCTCCTTCTGTCCGCTTGTCCCTCATGTGTGTTCATGGTCTGGTCTGGATGTCTGTCTCTCCATCTCCCTTATAGCATCTGCCCAAGACAGCAGGCCCGGCTCTCGTACTAGGAGCATTGTGTGTGTGTGTGTGTGTGTGTGTGTGTGTGTGTGTGGGTGTGTGTTCCTAATTCTAATTTCTTTTTTAATAAATATTTTAATATAATTTTGATTGTTGATAGTATTACAGATGTCTCCCATCTCCCCCTGACTGCTGCAGTCTTTCCACAGCCAGGGTTCAGGAATCTGGAGAAGGGGCTGTAGCATAGATGGGTACAGACTAGACAAGAAATATAAATTTGGAAGGCATGGGGGAGAGCCTGGCAAAAACTTAGCTCTAATGACTAAGCTCTCTGAACCTCCACATCCAAGGCTTTTTATTCACACACTTTGCCCTTTAGCAAAGTGGAGATACATATCAAAGGTAAAGTCTGTAAACAACAAAGGACCATCAGGTTAGGGAAAATTTCTTCAGCAGCAGGTAATAATATGCAGATTTTCAGCCCTGATGAAAATGTCCATCAGCCTTCTGACAAACTTCTCGCATTTATTATGCTAACTATTGCTCTTAGCCTCCAGCACCTGCCCCCTCCTCCCAGCCCCTAATCCCCTAGGCCTTCAGCACCCTATTGCCTGTGTCCATGGGCTATGCCTATCCTATCTAATAAAGAGGAAATATGCTGATTGACCCTACGCTGTCACAAAGATGGTGGCGCCCACAAGCACAAGATGGAGGTGCCCAGTCCCCTCAGCTCTGCTGGGGGTACAGGCACGTGGCAAGGCCTGGCCCATCCCCAGGTGGGCCAGACCTTGCCGCACACCTGCCTCCAGAGTCCCCCAGTCCCTTCAGCCCCCTAGCAGCTCAGGGCTGGCACGAGGTGCAGGCAAGCCTCAGATGGTGGCTGTCCAGCCACCCTGGGCCAGCCCAAGGCTCAGGTAACCAGCACTGGTTGAGGCTTGTGCTGGCGACAGTGGCAGCACCAGAGGTATGATGGGGGCATTGCCTTCTGCTGATCGCTGGGTCGCCTCCTGCCCCTGAGGGCTCCTGGACTATGAGAGGGGGCAGGCCAGGTTGAGGGACACCTCCCCTCCAGTGCATGAATTTTCATGCATCGGGCCTCTAGTCTATACTAATAAAAGGGTAATATGCTAATTAGACTGGGAGATCTTCCAGAAGACCTTCCAGATGTTCTTCTGGACAAAGCCATGGTGGCAGGGCCACGGTAGAGGCAGTTAAGTGCCAAGAGGGGAGGGAAGTTGGGGCGATTAGGTAGTTGGGGGTGATCAGGCTGGTGGGGAAGCAGTTGGGGGTGAACAGGCCAGTGCAGGAGGCAGTTGGGAGTAAGCAGGCTGGCAGGCAGAATGGTTAGGGGCAATCTGGCAGGCAGGCAGATGAGTGGTTAGGAGCCAGCAGTCCCAGATTGCAAGAGGGTTGTCTGACTGCCAGCAGTTGGTGTGGGATCGGACCTAAATCAGCAGTTGGACATCCCCCGAGGGGTCCCAGATTGGAGAAGGTGCAGGCCAGGCTGAAGGACACCCCCCAATTATGAGTTTCACACACTGGTCCACTAGTCTATACTAATAAAAGTGTAACATGCTAATTAGATCTGACATCCTTCCGGATGTCCTTCCTTCCAGACAAAACTACAATGGGCGGAGGCCAAGGCCCTTGAATGAATTTTGTGCATCAGGCTTCTAGTAAGTACATAGGTTCCTTGGTTTATCTCTTCTCCCTGCCCCTCTCTATACACACACACACCGAGGTGTGTCATGCTCCATGTGACCTGGGGCTTTTGAATGAGCAGTGTCCTCTGCCTAGGACATACATTAACCATTGCACATTTAAGAAGTCTCATCTAGCCCCTGGCCAGGTCAGATCTCCCTCCAACACACCCACTGCATGCACTGGCCTTCCTGCAATTAGTGCAGTTTCGCTTTGTGTTGCTTGGGTGTGTGATGGTCTCTTAACAGCTCTCTCCTGTGGTCCCTCACTTCCCTGTAGGTGAGAAGGAATTGCGTCATCACTATAGCAACCTATGTTAATATCTTGCCTCCCACACCATAGGAATTGAGTAAACTGTTGTTGCTGGAAAAAATAAGTGAATATAAATGAGATGGCTTTCATTTTGAGTCCAAAATTACACAGCTCGGGAGAGTCCATCCTTTATTTCAAACTGTGTCTGGCTTTCCCTTAGGCAACACGAAGATAGAATTTGAGACGTCAATAATGTTGCTACTGTGACTCCACAAAAAACTTAAATCTTCTCCAGCGCCTGCAGAGTGACAGCTGAGAGGCCCTCGCATGCAGAAGGTGGAAGAGCTGAGCTAGGAACACACCAGGGACCATCACAGACGTGAATCAGCACGAGGTTCACCCCAATTCGAACACGGGGAGATTGCAGAGTCCAGGCAGGCCCCAGGGGGTGGGGGAGACCAGGTGGGGAGAGCATGCAGTCAGCAGAAGCCCCTGTCTTCCTTCACCATCGGGAGAGGGCCGCAATGAAACTGCACGGGGAAATCCACATATTTTGTGGTTTACAGGGAAGAATTATTTGGAAAGATGCTGATATTGACTGCAAAGTCACCCAACTTTAATATTTGTGGACAGAAGATACGTAGTCTTGTCACTTGCAGTGCTTCCAACTCATTCCAGCTCATTTTCTAAACATTTTGTTGTTGTTGTTTCATTGACTTCAGAGAGGAAAGGAGAGGGGGCAGGAGATGGAGACATCAATGATGAGAGAGACTTATCCATGGATTGCCTCCTCCACACCCTCTCCTGGGATCAAGCCCACGACCCAGGCATGCGCCCTGCCTGGGAATTGAACCGGGACTTCGGGGTCCTTGATCTATGCTCCATCCCTGAGCCGTACCAGCTGGGCTCCAGTTCACTGTACACATAGTCCAACCTCAAGAGCTTACAAATCAATTAAACCTCAATTTAATTGTGATCTCTATGCAATACAGTTGAAATAAATGAATGTAATTAGTGAATAGAAGGATTTTAAAGCTGTGAGACCTTTATCAAAACTGAGACCTTAACTTAGAAGATGGGGTTCTGATAAGCAGACGTTCCGTCCACCATGGGCGCGACAGCTGATGTGTGGCTCAGTGCCTCTGCTGCGCATGTTCCAGTGCCTTCCCAGACTCACGCCAGGGATGGGCTGATAGCGGATGAGTGGGACCATGCGCCATGCGTGAGTCTCTTCATCATCAGAACGACTTGCTTACAATGTCGCGGGCAGCATATGTGCCACTGCTTCTCTTGCCGAAGAGGTGGCTTATATTATTTATTCACACGGGGACGAGGCTTACATTTGGTGAATTTGCATGCAATCAAGTCATTAAGGGAAAAGATTCCTTTACTGGAGAAATATAGCAAGAGGCGCGCATTTATAAAGCCTCCTCTCGCACATAATTCCAGGCAGAGGAATGTGGTGGCTGTAATTTCAATTACCTGTTTGTGTCAGTTAAAGATGATCATGTCTCCTCGCCCATTGCTTTAACTCATCATAAAGCTTTCCAAACCTCATTTCTTAGACCAGAAAAACTCAAGGCCACACTGGTAATCTACGAGCCGCCCTCAAGATATTAAGAAAGGTTCCACGACAATAAGAAAAATTAAAACAAATAAATAATAACAACATGTCCTGGGTGTGCCCTTACCTGCTCAACTAGCTAAAAGCACTCTGGCCCTTTCCCTCATCTCTGGCATCGTCATCCCCGCCATCAGCAAACACACCCTCTGTGAACAAATATCTAATTAAACTGAAGAGCTGATCATGTTCACACGGCCCCCTTCCCTCCATCCTTCACTCTCGGGGTCTATATCTAGTCTTCACTTCCGCGTCCCCCGCCTCTTCCCTCTGGATCCTACACAGATCAGGCTCCCCCCGGGGCCTGGTCCTGCTCTGTCGTCCCTCATTGCCGAAGCGAACGGATGATTCTCCGTCTCTGCTTGTAACACTCTCAGCATCCTTCACACAGGCACCGCCCCTGCTCGAGTCACTTTCTCTTTGGCTTCAGAATGCAATACGCCATTCAGTATAGTACGTGCTTCCTGCCTCCCCACCGTCCACACCTTCTCAATGTGCAGCAGGCTCCTCGCCAGCCCTCGGGTGTGGGGTGCCCGTGGCTCACTCCAGGACTTCTTTTCTCCCTTTACTCACAACGTGAACACAGTCTTATGCACCAGGGAGTCTCACATCGCTTTTTTAAAAACCTTTTCTTATTGCTGACCCTGTTAAGCTATCTCCCATTCCCCTCTCCCCCCCCCCACCCCCCGCCCCGAAATCGAACTGCGACCTCCTGGTTCATAGGTCGATGCTCACCCATTGAGCAACACTGGTGGGGGTGGGGCTCAGTTATTTTTTAAGATACCGCGCTCTGTGTAAATTTACCCGAAACCACTTTTTTACAACAGAGATATGGAATTGAGAATTATTTTCTCTCAAGCAGTATATGTACACATGTATGACTTTAATCCTCATTCTTGCATCGAGGTCGAACATGCTCGAGCCTCGCTACTGTCCACTAAGGTGCATGTGGAATTCAGAACAGAATGGAAATGGGCTGCCCAGAGATGTAGACCAGACGGGGGACAGGCCACAGAATCACCCCGTAGCCCAAAGCCAGGCCTAACCTTCCCCTCCTGTCTGGCCTGTCCCGTGGAAAACACAACAAGGACTCTGGGACACATTCCCCACATCCCTGTCGCCTCCTGCTGGCCTGCTGCCACAGCCTCCCCTTCCTTCAAGCACCACGAGTCCCCACCCAGCGATTCCACGTCTGAGATGCATAAGAGAAACCCAAAACACTGATTCAAAGGAACATGTGCCCCCTATGCTCACGGCAGTGCTGTTACAATAGCCAAGATGTGGAAGCAGAGTGCCCACCAGTGGGCAAGTGGGTAAGAAAGCAGGGAACGTTTATGCAGTGGACAACCGCTTGGACGTAAACAAGGAGGAAATCCTGCCCTCTGCAGCAGCGGGAGGGGCTGGGAGGAGCGTGGTGCTAAGTGAAACAAGCCAGGCAGAGAAAGACAAGTGCCACGAGACCCCACTGTCCCATGGGATGTCACCAACATCGTAAACAAACAAACAAAACAGAAACACTCTCATAGATACAGAGGACAGACTGACAGCTGAAAGGTGGATGGGGAGCTGGGTGACACAGGTGAAGGGATTGAGCCAAGAATCAAAGCCTCAGAGACACAGCAGCGTGGTGATTGCTGGGGGAGGGCCAGGGGGGTAGAAACAGGTAAAGGGGGGTAAATGGTGATGAAGGGAGACTTGACTTAGGGTGGTGAACACACAATACAATACACAGATGATGAATTATGGGATTGTACACCTGGAACCTATATAATTTTATTAGCCAATGTCACCCCAATAAATTCAGTAATTTAAAAGAAAGGGAAAGGAATGGAAGTCATAAATACTGTCTCAATGGCCTGAGCTTCTCCCTCCTACCCTCTGTCACCCGTTTCAATGGGAACCCCCTGGGTTCAATTACACACGGAATGGTCCCAGGCGTCAGGCTTTCCTCCAGGTAGCACCGGCCACATTTCAGCTTTACATCCTCAGGTGACAAGGTAACGGCTGTGAACCAGCCAGAATGTGTGCATCAGGTTTCAGTTTAGCTCCACACTGTGCCCTGAGCACCCGGAATGGCACCACCCATGCGGAAGGCGGAGACCGTTCCTCTTAAATGGATGTGGGAACACGTTTATCTCGATAAAAATAGGGACACTTCCCAACGTCACTTTTGAAATCCAAGAAATATTTCACGCAACAACAAGCCTGCGTCCGTCGCTGCTTCCTTAATCAACTAAAATGAGTGCAAATTAATCTACAAAAGAGTTCCTGTAAGAGGACAGATCAAGCAAGCCAGGTCAAGGAAAGCTGAAGAAGCAAAATAATACCTTTTTAAAATATGTTAAAAATAATATATCTGGAAAATTGTCACAATAATTGGCTCCTTTTTAAAATTGAAAATCTGTAAGTCAAACTTCTAGGATAATATAGTTATACTAGAGGCCCAGTGCATGAAATTCATGCACAGGGCGGGGGAGTCCCCTCAGTCCAACCTGCACCCTCTCCAATTCAGGACCCCTTGGGGGATGTCCAACTGCCAATTTAGGCTGGGATCAGGCCTAAACTGGCAGTTGGACATCCCTCTCACAGTCCTGGACTGTTGGCTCCTAATCGCTCACCTGCCTGCCTGCCTGGTTGCCCCTAACTGCCCCCCTCGCTGCCATCCAGGTTGCCCCCAACTGCCCCCTCCCTGCTGGCCTGGTCACTCCTAATACCCCCCACCCACCCCCCGCTGGCCTGGTCTCCACTTACTGCCACCTCTGCCGGCGTGGTTGGCCCAAACTTACCCCCACCCCCCGACAGCCTGGTCACCCCTCATGACCTCCCCACTGACCTGGTCACCCCACACAACCTGCTGTTCAGTCGTTTGGTTGTTTTGCACTAATCTCCCTTCTGGCCTGGTCATAGGCAGCCATCTTTGTGAGTGTGTGATGGTCAATTTGCATATTACCTTTTTATTATATAGGATTTTGAATTCCAAGAAACATATTTTGTCACTAAAGTTTTCTTTTTTCAAAAATCAGGGGGTGCAATTTACACATGTATGTTTAATTACTAATGCATGGTTTTCCCTCCCCAATCCACTCTTTAACACATGGATTTTCTTAAAATTGGTGGTGTCTTGGCATGAACACATTACTATAATGAGGAAAAAAGAGAAAACATGAATAAAATTAAAAATGAGAAAAACAGAAGCAGTTACAGAGCTTTGGTCACTAGGGTAATTTCGAGAGAGAAGTTCCCTCAGCTACACATGGAATTGCGATGTGACGGAGGAAGCTGACTTTTACCTGGAAAACAGGGTGGGAGGGACGGAGGCTCAGGGCGAGGCTGTCCTCGGTTCAAAGCAGCTCTAGATGCACACGGACGCTGTGTCTCAGGTGAGCTGGCCCCATCCTGTCACTAAGCTCTGCTTCTCACACCTTCACTGTGCATCAATGTTTTCACTGTTCTCCCAATGGGACCCTAAAATTCAAAATAAAAAAAACAAAGTTGGCTTAACGTACACTTTCTGGTCACAATTTCTGAAGAACTCCAGAAAGCTGACTTGAAGAGATGTAGGCACTGCTATGTCCACTGCAGCACTATTTGCAATAACCGAGATGTGGGAGTGAGTGTGTGCCTGTTGTAGACTGTGGTGCATACACACAAGGGAATATGACTTGTCCACAAAGAAGAGTGAACTTTTACCATTTGTGACAAGGTGGGTGGACCAGAGGGCATTGTGCTAAGTGAAATAAAGCAAACAGAGACAGTTGCTTCACTTAATATGTGGAATCTACATAACAAAATAAAGGAATAAAACAAGACAGAAACAGACTCATTGACACAGAGACCAGACTGATGGTTGTCAGGGAGGAGGGGTTTGGTGAAAAAGGTGAAGGGACTAAGAAGTACTAATTGATCCTTACAAAAGTCCTAGATATACAGTACAGCACAGGGAATACAGTCAATAAACAGTGTAATAACTGTACATGGGGTAGGGGGCTACTGCTCATCGGTGGAATCACTTCATAAAGTATTTAAATGTCTAACCTGAAACAAATCTAATCTAATAAAAGAGTAATATGCAAATTGACCCTCACTCAGTTACACCTAAGCCACACCCACCAGCAAAGCCATGCCCACCAGCCAATCAGAGCACCGCTATGCAAATTAACCCATCCAAGATGGCAGCTGGTAGCCACAGAGCTAGAGCAAACCAGAGGCTTCTGTTGCACCAGTGATGGAGGAAACTGCCTGCCTAGGCTGGCTGGGCCTCTGCTCAAGGCAAAAAAGTTTCAATTATAGAAGCCATGGAGCTGAAGCAAACAGGAGGCTTCACTGCCTGCCTAGGCCTCCACTCAAGGCAACAAAGTTTCAATTATAGAAGATAAATAAACCCCAGGAACCTGATTCCAGCCAGCCTCGCTGGGACATTGGGTCAATGGGAGCTGTGGCCAGCCTGCA
The DNA here is from genome assembly GCA_004026665.1 of Murina feae. Classification (NCBI taxonomy): domain Eukaryota; kingdom Metazoa; phylum Chordata; class Mammalia; order Chiroptera; family Vespertilionidae; genus Murina; species Murina feae. Next base: position 45,822 of record PVJC01006102.1, on the reverse strand, counting down.
AACAGCCGTCAGCCCCTCACCTAGGCTGCCCAGGCACCCCAGAGGGGCACCCACCTTGAAGGGCCTGTGGACAGCCTGCAAACAGCCATCAGCCCCTCACTCATGCTTGCCAGGCACCCCAGCGGGAACCCTACTCTGATCTGGGACACCCTTCAGGGCAAACCAGTCAGCCTCCACCCATGCACCAGGCCTCTATACTATATAATCTAAGCTAATAAAAGAGTAATATGCAAATTCACCCTCACTCCATTACACCTAAGCCATGCCCACCAGCCAAGCCACACCCACCATCTAATTAGAGCGCTGTATGCAAATTAACCCAGCCAAGATGGTGACCAGCAGCCACAGAACTAGAGCAAACAGGAGGCCAGCAATGGAGGAAACTGTCTGCCTAGGCCGGCTGGGCCTCTGCTCAAGGCAACAAAGTTTCAATTATGGAAGATAAATAAACCCCAGAAACCTGATTTCAGCCAACCTTGCTGGGACGTTGGATCAATGGGAGCTGTGGACAGCCTGAAAATGGCCCTCAGCCTCTCACCCAGGCTAGCCAGGCACCCCATTAGGAACCCGAACCCTGAAGGGGCTGTGGGCAGCCTGAAAACGGCCCTCAGCCCATCACCCAGGCTGGCCATACCCCCATGGGGTAAGGGTCCCCACTGGAGGGCTTGGCCAGCCTGCAAACAGCCATCATCCCCTCACCCAGGCTGGCTGGGCACACCAGCAGGTGGACATGCCCCAAGGGTTCCCAAACTGTGAGAGGGCACAGGCTGGGCTGAGGGACCCCCTTGAGTGCACAAATTTTTGTGCACCAGGCCCCTAGTATAAAATAATATTGAACGTGAACATAGTTGACAAATAAAAAATTACAAGAGTCTTAAAAGAAAAATATGACTTCAATTTTATGTATCATTAAAGACAAACAGTTTTGTTCAATGTGTATTTCAGAATTCCTTAGAATAGTCAGATCTCAGGAAAGGTAACATCTGAATGTCCATCTTAGTGGTGCTGATATATTTCCAATATATATATTCCAGCCTAATTTTAAATTTTAATTTTAAGTTGAGGAAAAACTAGTAGATATGATGAGTTTTGATTCAGAGAGATAAGAAACTGGAATAATAATAAAGAAGGACCTCATACAAAGCTATCAGTGAAGTAAAAAAAAAAAAAGTATTTCACCTCATCATCTAAAACTAAACATTATTTGCAAAATAACTCTGGGCACTTTGTTTTCATGGCACCATTGGGATTCCATGAAATAGTTTGACAAACACAGCATTAGAGTAGACCCTGGCGTGTATTCATCAACCGACTCAACACAGTAAAAGCATTTCCCACCTTCAGAAGCACTGGGGTAAGCGGCTGCCTCAGGGCCATGGCTGCCTCTCCTGTGGTCCCCAGGTAGGTCCCCACACAGCCCAGCTGGTGGGAACAAAGAGCTGTGCTTTCCCTCTGAGCATCATCTTATGCACAGAATCAGGAGTCAAGAGCTTGCAGGAGGCAGACCTGAAGGATGGAAGATGCAGCAGAAAATGTTGCCGATCTTTGGGTTCAAGTGTGGATGTTCTGTGTGCATGACACCTGCGTGGGTGCACACGCACACGGACGTCCCAGAGGAAATGGTACAGGAGACAGTGACCTTGAGAAAGGAGAGACAGGAGCTCTCAGCACCCTTGCTCTAAGGGTACTGAGTGCATTGGAGACCCTGACATTTGCCTGGGAGAGAAGACCCACAGGAGAGGAAGTTCCTATCCCCCCTCCCCATGGATGTCCTACAGGAGGCTGGGGGACAGGGAGTCTGGCTCAGCTCCTATGAATAATTCATGGTGTGGCTGTCCCGTTAAGAGGTGTTAAATTGCCCTTTTGGCGAGCCTGTGGTTTCTGAGGAAGGTGTTCACAGCTCATTATCACGGTGGATGGACTCCTGAGAGTCTGTAATTGTCTTCAAACCCAGGGCTGTGTCCCGCAATGGAGATTTCAGGACACTGTGAGCTCCCCTGTGGCCAGGAAGGCAGGAGCCCAGGGGAAACCAGGACAAGGAGAGCTTTCCCCTGGGTGTTCAGAGCCATAGTACTTTTCTCTAGTATTTGCTTCCACTAGTATTCACTTATTTCACCTTCAAATCTCCCTTTTAAAAATGCTGAACTGGAGATATAAGGAAAATGGTGTTTAATTTCTAAACTGTGGTTAAAAGTGCTACAAGAGCTAGCTTCCCAAATCTATCTGCCTCCCCACTACCAGGCACTGTGAAACAATCACTGGAGCTGTTAACTACTTTAGGAAATTTCACATATTATTTTACTTTAATAAACAGCTAGCACCCTAAAGAGGTAGAAAGTATACCACTTACAAGATACAAATTGATCTCCTCAAGTTAACACAGTTGAGTAATGATGGACATAGGGCTCCCTTCAAAATGTGCTCTCAACCGTTATGGGAAACTTCCAAATCTCAAAGTTCTCAGATCGGCGAACTTCCTTTCTGTTCAAAAGCCATATTCTCTTGAAAAGTTACCGAAGAGGTATTTTCAGACCATGAAAAGCCCTTGTCTCTAAGCCAAGTTGAGGAGACAAGAGGAACTCCTGGAAGCATATTCAGTTGGATATGATTCTCTAAAGATATATCTGCCAGAGAGATGTGCAAGCAGTATAGATGGCCTGACTCAGCATGTGTGCCTGGGGGAAGGGGCAGCAGAGAGATGGCGGGTAGACCAGTTGGCAAGGTGCTGCAACACTCCAAATTAGAAATAATAATCTGAATCAATTGTATTGAGGTGGAAAGGAGAAAAGAGAATGGAACTGAGAATTGTGTACAAATGTTTATTCAGTAGGTTCATGTGATACATCAGATAGGGAGGGTTGGAGAAGTATCATGTTTAAACATCTCAACTCAGTGGATGGGAAAAAATACTAGAGGACAACCAGATTTAGTGGGGAAGAGTGTAGGTTTGTTTTGGGGTGTAGTAAGTTTGAAGAAGTTGCATGGATCTAGGGCTCAGGAAAATTGGAGCAAATAATCTATATATATATAAAAGCACAGCAACCAAATGGCAGTATGACCAGAAAGACCTGTCGACCAATCACTATGATGCACACTGACCACCAGGGGGAAGACACTCAACACAGGAGCTGCCTCCTGGTGGTCAGCATGCTCCCACAGTGGGAGCATCGCTCAGCTGACTGGAATGAGCTGTGCTCCCACAGCAGGCTGATCCCCGCAGGCCACACCCCCACCAGTGCACAAGTTCATGCACTGGGCCTCTAGTATAAATAGAAAACTCACCTGAGAGCAGGTGGCAATTCAGCTACTGACTAAGGACAACCAAGGAACTCACCTCAAGTGGGGCCCTGGAAACCCAGGTAAATGCCACCTGTGAAAAGTGTGACAGGTCCACTGGAGCATTGATGTGTCTATTGGGGAGGGGGATAATTGAGTGTCTCTTAGAAACAAAGCATTTGCCTCAGTGTCAAATGCATGAAAGTGTAGAAGTCCACCCCTTACTCTTGCAGAGAAAACCATTCATGTATTGCAGGCATCTTTTTAAAAAAAACACATTTGTATTGATTTCAGAGAGGTCAGGAGAGGGAAAGATAGAAACATCAATGATGAGAGAGAATCATTGATCAGCTGCCTCCTACACGCCCCCTACTGGGGATAGAGCCCACAACCCGGGTATGTTCCCTGACGAGGAATCAAACCATGACCTCTTGGTTCATAGGTGAAGGCTCAACCACAGAACCACACTTGCCAGGCTGTTCACATCCTTTACTCACTCATGATACAGATGATTGGTGATTGACTATTGAATACCAGAAATCATTATACGAATTAAAGGATAAACCATTTTATAAAAAAACAAAACACAAAAATACAGGATCCTGGATGTATAGGAATAAAAGCCTAACGGTGTTGAAGATACGTCAAGACGAGAATTGTGACAACATACATGGGTGTCACATCAGGTCCTACACTGGGTGCTGCTGGGACCTGGGATAAAAGATGAACCTGTTGTACGGGGTGAAGGGATAGTGGTGGGTCTCCCAGTAACCAGCCCCTCAGGCAGCTAGAAGGGTGAGGAGTATTCCCCGCCCAGGGAGAGGGTAGGTACGCATGTGGGTATGGAGGAGTGGCACCACCAGAACCCAGGTTGCTGGAGCCACGGGGCTTCTGTGGACAGGAATGGACAGTGTGTGCTGGGGCGGGGTAGGCTGGTGGGTCCTGTGAGAGACACTGACCAACTAACTGCAAGAGACCAGAAGGCCCTTATCACCCAGTTTACAATGACGCCGACAGCCAACCCAAACCAGTTACAGTGGGAAATGGCATAACAAGAACCACATTGTGGACCATTTCATTCCATTTAAATCATAAAATGCCCACCTACTCACTACTCTTTAGTTGTGGGGCCAAGACAAGAATGTTCCTTTGAACGCAGGTTCACTGATGGAGGAGTGTGTCTGTATGTGTGTGTGTGTGCGCACTCGTTTACCAAATATGATTTCAAGTTTTAACTTAATATTCAGGAAAGCGACCTTTATCTTTTAATGCTGATACTTCACTACTGTACTCCGTGTTTACTTAAATTACAAAACATTAAATATTAGAGGAAACTAAAATAGACAGGTGTGAAATCCGCTCAGTTTCCAGCACCTCCCATTGTTGCTTATTTACATCACATTCAAGTATCTTCAAATTTCTCCCAAGTTTAAAGGGCCCACCTCTATCTCCATGCTCCCCTCAGAATATGCTAAATAGATGCTTAGGAGGATGAGAGCCTTCCTCACAGCTCCAGGTGAGACCTTGACAGTGGTGCTTGCGGGGCGGACCCATCACCCTTCAGCCTGCCTCCCCGGGGCTCCGCCTACACCTCCCACTGACTGAAATCTGAAGGTTAACAGCTGGCTTGTTGCCAAAGCAAATGGGTGTTTTTCTGTCCTTCCCCACGGACACCTTGTCAACACTTGACACCCAGGCCGGAAAGCCCTCTCCTTGGGCATCTTGGACCTTCCTCCGGTGTGTCTCGCCCTCTTCTCCACCCATTCAGTTTCAGTCTCACAGGTGAACTCTTCCTTCCTTTATTCTCACCCAACAGCATCTCTGGGGCCCCCTTCATGGGCATCCCAGTTGGTGTGTTACCCCAAACGCCCTTCGTTCACACCTAGGACTTCCATCCTGTCCGAGGCTGGTGGCACCCAATGTATTTCCCAGCCCAGATTCCTGGAAGCTCACACTGAGCTCTCAGAACCCGCCCTGGCCGCACACCCCGTGGCGGGATGTAAACTCCAGGACGGAACGCACGGAGCACGGCTGTGCCCACGTCTCTGTGTGCAAAGACCTGCTTATCCTTCTTCACTGGGGCCAATGGAAGTCACACGCACAAGGTAGGATGGGCACCACAGAAATCAAACCAGTCTGTGCCTTCCACGGTCGTCCGCTGGGGGGTGGGATTTATGAGCACTGGGCTCTGGTTTGGTTCAATAAGAAAATGAAAAGATTGCGGGACTGGGCCTCTTTTCCTGAGACGGGTGAAGTGCATAGTTCATCTGGAAAAGGTGACTTATTGTCCAGCTGGGACCAGCTCACAGGCACGGAGCAGGTGTGATCAGCGTGGGAATCCCATCAACACAGAGAGAAGACACTGCCTGGGCTCTGGATGCGCGAACAGCAGCCTAGTTCCTGCTCCTCTCTCCACACTCCTCTCCCACAGAGACTATCAGTTGAAAATTTGGTTTCTTTGTAAACCGCCTCCTGACCAGGTACCTGTTCTCTAGGTAAAGAACCAAGCAGCCCGGCCGGCGTGCCTCGGTGGCTGAGCACCAACCTGTGAACCAGGAGGTCAGGGTGCATTCCTACTCAGGGTTGTGGGCTCGATCCCAGTAGGGGGCATGCAGGAGGCAGCCAATGGGTGGGTTCCTCTCTCGTTGATGTTTCTCTCTCTCCGAAATCAATAAAAACCTATTTTTAACAAATGAAGCAAACAGATGTTCTGAGAAGTGCCCTGCCTTTGAGTGACGAGGAGTTCACAGCGGAGAAAGGCGAAGTCGATGCCTTCCCACTCCCACCCGAGCTCGGGCCATGGGAACATGCTCACTCCTTAAAGGATAAACGTGTGTCCTCAGAGGCGAAGCCTGCGGAGACGTGATCGCCTACGGGAAACACAAGAACCAAGTTCTGTGCAGAGAACTAAACAGGGGACTACGATTTGAAATAGATTTTAGCCTTTTTTAAAGATGACTGTACTTTTTCTGGCCACGCTGTTACTTAAAATTCTAGGTGATATTTGCCATCTGAGTTGGGCCAAACAATATGAAACTACTTTAATAAAATTTACAGGCAAATTAAAATAATAACGATTGGTAATGTATGGGTGTGTGTATATGCATAATGCTGGTAGGATATGATGTGAGGGGAATCTTCACAGATGGATAATTTAATGTTTTATATCAGTAGTCTCATAAAAATTCATGCCTTTTATTCAATAATTCTACTTATCAAACTCTATCTTAAAACAAATTCTTGGAAACAAAGATAACATTGTTAAAGATAGAAAACTGAGACATTTGAAACAACATGAATGCTCAATTGTGACAAATTGTTTATATTATGGTGAATATCACGATGTATTATATACTCTTAAAACTTTATATACTCATACTTTAAATATCGGTAATTAAATGGATAAATGGTGCATAAGTATGTAAGAAAGCATTATAATGATACACATGCCTTTGGGGACGTAAGTTTGCCTAAGTATGATTTTTCTAGGTTGGCAGCTTTGGATGTGAGTGAAAAGTTCTTGCAACTTTCTCCTGAAGGAATTCTTTTTTTCTTTTTTCCATTGAGCCAAATACAGTGTCAAGCACACCACACAGGCTCTCCCACTTCTATTCCCATGGACTCCACAAACCAAATGCCAGGAGTTACAGTCCTGGCCTGCAGGCCTCTTTATGGACAAAGAGCAGTACATGTTCTTTTCTTGAATGGGCTAGGATTCTTGGTGGGAGAGCTAACTAGTGCTGAACAAATTATTCGTCTTTTGTCTGAGTCAAGATGAATGCACAGACCTGGCCAGCATGGCTCAGTGGTTGAGCGCCGACCTAGGAACCAGGTCATGGTTTGAATCCGGTCAGAGCACAGGCCCGGGTTGCAGGCTCGATCCCCAGTGAGGGGGGCGCAGGAGCAGCTGCTCCATGATTCTCATCATTGATGTTTCTCTCTCTCCCTTCTTTTAAAAAATAAGCTAAACACACAGAGACACACGCTGTACAACTTAAACACTCCTCGTGTCATGGGTGAATTCCCCAGGAAGCCCACGGAGGGATGGAGCTCCTAAAAAAGGTGGTGACTTCGCTTCTGTGTGGAAGGAAGAGGAGGAGGCAGGTTGGGCAGGAGAAGAGCAACACCCAGACACGGCCCAGGGCAAGCTGGGCCCCCACGTGCCTCTGTGAAGCCGGTGGGAGCCACGGCGACTGAGTCTACATGCCCTACCTCAGGAGTCAGTGGTCTGGGCCCTGGGGACACACTGAGTTTGCAGTGACAGTTTTCAGCCAGGCGGGGCCACAGCCAGAGGCACAGTAAATGTCTTCTGCTGCCCAGCCCACAGGAATATGTGTTTCTCATTCCTTTTCTCACAAGAATGGAGAACAGGCGCTCCCCATGGTTGGCCATGTACCTTGACCTGGGGTTGGTGCTAATCTAGTTGGGACTAGATGGCTCTTGTCCTCTGGGCACCCCTAGGGCACTGTAGTTCATTGGTCACCTCAGCCTCCCCTCACGCCACCTCAAAGCTGTCCCTCTGACTTTGTTGTGATGATAATTACATCCCTGGCATCGGGCAGTCACCTTCCACCAAGTGGCTTCTGTGGGCTCCGTGTCCTGTCATCCTCAGGGAGGTTGGACGGCCTGGGGTCACCACAGGGTCGGCCTCCAGCACATTCAATGGATAAACTGCATGGATGTGGAACAATTATGACCACTGATAGGAAGACACGTGTGGAGGACCAGCCCCACTGTGTCTTACACTCACGGACACAGTCCCTTCTGCTCCAGTGAGAACAGCATCACCTGAACGTGGCCCAGACGCTGACTTCCCACCTGTCGATCCCTCTGAGATACCCATCCTTCTACTCCATCCATCACAGAAACCACATCACTCCCTCTCTGTGGCTGAGCTGGCCCCCAAGTTCCATCCAGGTGACTGCTTTCTGCACCTCTTGTGGTAACAGCTGCAGCAGGTAGGGTTCTGGGGAGTCAGCTATGACAGAGGTCAGGGCACAGGAGGAAGACAGGACGGCTGCTGGCATTCATGCCTGGGTGGGCTGGGCAGGAGACCCAAGTGAGCAGCCGGGTTACTCGGGCTGTAGGCTCCCTGCAGAGCGGACAGCGTCCTGTCCTCACCTTAGCATTGTCTCACTGGAACCTGTTCTTGCAGGGCTTTCTAGAAGTGCTGTGACCTCATTCATGACATTCCCCTTCAGCCATGGCGTCTTCCTCAGGGGACTGACCATGGAGCCCAGCCATCAGCCAGAGACATCCCTACTCTTCTTTACAACCAAACAATCACGTCCGTGTCTCAGCCTGAAAACCACGTTCACGCACTCCATCTACAAGCCACGACCAGTAAGCCCGCTCAACTATCTTTATTTGCAATCCCTGCTCCTCAGCCGTGAATATGCTTTTGTTTGTGTGTGTTTTTCACCCTTAAACATTACGTTTAGCCCTTGTTGGTTTCCAGAGATGCCCACCATAATCTCCCTCACCTGGAGGGTACATGAACTTCACTGGAGGAGTTGGAGCCACCTAGCCCGTGTGGCTCAGTTGATTGAATGGCGTCCCCTGCATGGAGAGGTCATGGGTTTGATTTCCAGTCAGGGCACATACTTTGGTTGCAGGCTCAATCCACAGTAGGGGGTGTGGAGGAGGCAGCCAATTGATAGTTCTCTCTCATCAATGTTTCTCTCTCTCTCTCTCTCTCTCTCTCTCTCTCTCTCTCTCCAACTTCCTTTTTCTCTCTAAAATCAATAAAAGCATCTTAATCAAAAAATTGGCAAAGGACCTATATAGAAACTTTTTGAAAGTGGACATACAGAAGGCTGAGAGACATATGAAAACATGCTCAGAGTCACTAATCATCCAAGAGATGCAAATCAAAACAACAATGAGGTACCATCTCACACCTGTAAGAATGGCTGTCATCAACAAATCAACAAAGGACAAGTGCTGGAGAGGATGCAGAGAAAAAGGAACCCTCGTGCACTGCTGGTGGGAATGCAGACTGGTGCAGCCACTGTGGAGAACAGTATGGAGTTACCTCAAAAAACTAAAAATGGAACTGCCATTTGACCCAGTGATCCCACTTCTAGGGATATATCCCAAGAAACCAGAAACACCAATCAGAAAGGATATATTCACCTCTATGTTCATAGCAACACAATTTACCATAGCTAAGATCTGGAAACAGCCAAGTGCCCATCAGCAGATGAATGGATTAGAAAACTGTGGCACATCTACGCAATGGAATACTGTGCCACTATAAAAAAAGAAGGAACTTTTACCATTTGCAACAGCATGGATGGACCTGGAGAGCATTATGCTAAGTAAAATAAGCCAGTCAGAGAAAGATAAATATCACATGCTCTCACTCATTTGTGGAATATAATGAATGGCATAAATTGATGAACAAAAATAGATCCAGAGACACAGAAGCATCGATTTGACTGTCAAACCTCAGAGGGAAGGCAGGGGAGGGGGTAAGAGATCAACCAAAGGACTTGTATGCATGCATATGAGCATCACCCATGGACACAAACAGTAGGGGGTGAGGGCATGTGCTAGGGGATAGGAGTGGCCAGGGAGAGGCCAATGAGGGGGAAAAGGAGATACATGTAAGACTCTCAACAGTGAAGAATTTAACAAAAACGTATTTTTTTAAAAAAAAAAGCTGGAATCCATGTGCCTCCTGTGGTGCTGGGCGAGCATGTAGCTTGGCTGAACTGAGGGATGCCAGGGAAGTGATGCTGCAGGACCCTGAGTCCAGGCCTAGAGACACACATTTGCTTTTACTTTGACCTTGATGCCCATTGCAAGGTCAAGTTGAAGTGCCCAGAGCTAGCCTGACCCAGTCACCTGGGAAGAGAGATCCTTTGGAGAAGAACACTGCAAACTAAGCCCTGTTAGGGAATTCCAGCCATGCTGTTGTGGAGAGCTGCATAATTGTATGCAAAAAAATGAAAAGTGCTTTCACGTAAATTAATGAGCAGCTAATTGAACAATAGGGTGGCTGCGCCTTAGGCTGTGCTGTGTGTGATTCTCAGTAGTGCTCACCCCTCATTTTCTCTTCTCTTTTTCCAACTGCCATTGACGACAATAAATATTATGACACATCCAGTGATCATATTCATTAACTAGGTAAGATGTTAAAATAATACATATGATATCATATCCCTCTAAATGATTCAAGTTTTCCCAAAACCTTCAATGAACCCACACTCTAGTTTTGTTATTTAAATGATAATGCCTCCGGGTAGTTTGGCAGCAAACAGATACCAGAGAGAAGGTGGACCGATCTTTCTTCCTGTCTGAGGACATGAAATGCTGCCTGCGATGTTTGGTGCTACAATTTCATCAGGCAGAAACTCAAAGTTATGGTCCCTCCACCACCCTTGATAGATTCAAAGATGTTGCTGTCACGCATATTAACATTTAGTCCTGTAGAAAAACAGGACACGCCTTTCTTGTTTATAAGAAGCCTTTACAGTTACCATGGGATTCATATAACTGAGACCTGGGAAAGATATTCATGTTAACATCATCTGGCTTCTGTGTTGTTCTGTGGAGATTCTAAATGAAATAACGTTCAAGACAATTCTAAATAGACACAGTTTGAGAAGTGATTACAAACACTTAGGTTGAAAACAATGAAACTTAGCTTATACAACATGTTTCCTCCTATTTCTAAATCCAATAATCTCACATAATAAAAGCCTAATATGCAAATCAACCGAACGGCAGAACCATCAGTCGGCGGGGGGTGGGGCTGGTGAACAGGCAACACCAGGCCAGCCAAGGCGGGTGCCAGTGGGCAGAGAGAATGGATGACAATCAGGGGACGGCAGTGACCAGCAGCGGTGGGGCAATGAGGGGTGGGGCTGGCTACTTGCTGGCCTGCACCATCCCTCGATCAGCCTGTCGGTAACCTCCCACAGAGGGAAGCCACCAGTGGTGGTGGCGGGGCAATGATGGGGGGCAGGGCTGGCCACTCACTGGCTGGTGCCATTCCTGATCAGCCCACAGGTCGCCTCCCTGGGGAAGTGGGCCTAAGCCATCAGTTGGACATCCCCTGAGGGCTCCCAAACTGTGAGAGGGCTCAGCCTGGGCTGAGGGACACCCCCCCCCAAGTGCACAAATTTTCGTGCACTGGGCCTCTAGTATTGGTATAAATGCCATCCTGGAATGAGAAGTGGAGGGGTTGGAAAAAGTAGGTTTATGGTGATGAGTATGCAAAGCACAGGGTTTATTATATTATCACTGGAGGCTAAGGGCGCAAAATCGCACACGCTAGCCCACCACTGCTCAGCTTCGCAAGAGCCGCTACTCGCTGCAGTGAGAGCTGCCCCGCCACAATGCATTGCGAGAGCCATTGCTTGGGCCAGGAGAGGGACCGAGAGGTGCTCAATGCACCTCACTATGGCTGGTCATTTGGTCATCCTGGTCGTCATGGGCACTGGCTTTTTATATAGAGAGATTATTTTAAGATTTTTTTATTGTTGACAATATTATAGATCTCTCCCTTCCCCCGTGACCCCCATCCTCTCAACCCACCACCCCAGGTCTTCACCACCCTATTGTTCATATCCATGAGCTGTGCCCATAAGTGTATATAAGTTCTTTGATTTATCTCTTCTTGTCCCCCTGCCCCCACATTGAGGTATGTCAGTCTGTTCCATGTCTCCCTGCTTTGGGTCTTATTTTGTTGGTCAATTCATTTTGTTCATTAGATTCCACAAGTACGTGAGGTCCTGTGACACTGCCTTTCTCATTCTGGCTTATTTCCCTGAGCTTCATATTTTTCAGGTATTATATTATTATTGATGAATCCATGTACTATCTATTGGTTTCACAGCTGCACACGCACTTTTTGCCAAACCCTGCATAGCCTTACAAGCATCTGTATCTACCTCATCAGAGGCTCCTGTGGGCCGAGACTGCACAGCTTCTCACCAGAGCAGGATCCAAATCAGAGGAGGAGGCCACCCCTCCCTGCGCTAAGAGGGTGATTCTCCTCAACCCCGCCCCCTGTGCCACCTGCCTCCTTCCACGCAGCAGCATGTAAAGTCCTAATGTAAATATGATAAAGTGCAGGGAAGTATGCATATCAGGCAATGGGGAGGCCGGAGCCATGGTGTCTCTCAACCATAGGGTGGACCTGTGGCCGGAGGAGAGGCCTTTGTGCTGATCACAGCACTGTGCCCACCACCTGATAGAGCAGAAAACAGCTTTCCTGCAGCTCTTCTGCTCTGAGCACCGAGCACGGACCCAGAGAACCGCAAGGAACAGAGAACGAAAAGGAACAGTGACAGAGCTCTGCTGAGAGTCCTCGTGGCCACGTCCCCCTGTGACCATACGTTTCTGCAAAAGCAGAACCGTGGATGGTGACACTGCTGTGAACGAGGCACAGCGTGTGCAGTGAGCGCCCTCCTTGGAGGCCAAGGGAGCTGGGCAGACAGAGGGCAGCAGCCGCAGAGAGGACCCTGCCTCCACTGAACAGTTCATCAGGGCATTGGGCGGCCCAGCCAGGGCACGTCAACAGTGACCACGTGCCATGGCTTCCTGTGGTCATTAAAGCAGAAGCCACATGTAGTGCTGCCGTCGATAACCGTGTGTATTTTTATGAGCTTGCCTCTGCACAGCATGACCAATAGATCTGAACAGACTGACTTTGAATGCAAGGAGCTTGGAGAGTGGCCCACGGTCACGTAGACAGAAGGCTGAGTGCTGAGAAATGTGCAGATTTGGATGCAAAGAGGAGTCAGAGCAGCAGGCGCCTGGGACACCCTGTAGGTGTGGCTGTAGCTCCTGGTGCGCAGGCGTTAGACCAGTGCCCTTCCTTCCTTGGCCTCAGGCGCTGGCCATGGGGTCAGCCCCGTGGAGCTATTGAGACCTTTACCAGAGTGAATTCCCATAGTGCATCTGTCGCAGTGCCCTGTAGTAAAAATAGGATAAACCTGCATGTAAAGAGCCATGTTTTACAGGCGTGTTTCTTATCCTGGCTCACCCGCGGAGCTGCTGGAATCTCTCCTCCCTGTTTTGGATGGGAACTAAGCTCACAGGCACTGTTGTGTAGAGGTCTACTGACACATGGGCCAATTTGAGCAGCGAAACAATCCTGTTTTAAAAGGGTAGAATTCACAGGCCGAAAGAGACCATGAGCACAGAGTGATACTGACGGAGAGAGAAAGGGAGAGAGAGAAGGAAGGAGAACTAAAGGCAAGAGAGGAGAACGAGAGAGAAAGCAGAGAGAAGCTCTCTCTAATCTACAAAAGAGCATCACTGAATGAAGAAAAGTTGATAGTATTAGACACATCATTATCTTTCACCTTCCCCAGGAATATATAATCAGAGGAGAATTGCCGTAGCCAGGACTGCTGCATGAGAATTGGGAAAGAATCATTGCACCTCTGGAGAAGGGCTGCACAGAGGAATGACAGAAGAGAGAGCTGGGCTTGGTCTACTCAGGCAGCCTTAACAACAGGCCACAGACAGGGAGCTCAGACAACGGAAACTTATTTCTCATAGCTCCTGAGGTCAGAAGCCCCAGGTTGGGTGTCGGCAGAGTGAGGCTCTGATGAGGACTCTTTCTACTGTACAGAGAGGCCCCGTCTGCTATGTCCTCAGATGGCAAGAAGGCAGACAAAGGTAGAGAAACACAGAGAGATAGGGGCAGAGACAGAGAGAGAGACAGAAACAAAGAGAGCTCTCTGGAGCCTGGTCTGCAGGACACTAGCCCTGTGGGGCCAGGGCCCCACCCCTGTGATCTCATTCACCCTTAATTACTTCCTCAGACAATGCTCCACCTGCAAGTACAGCCACCTTGTGGGTTAGCGATCCCATAGAGGAATATGTGGGGATGGGAGGAAGGGACACAGCACTCAGTCCATCACAGCATTTGAAGATTTGAAAGCCATGTCTGATCCACATGAACCCCGGGATCGTCTCAGCATCACTAGTCCTAGGATAATATGCCATCCAGTGCCCTGATTACCCAAAAGGAAGTGCCCACAATCAACTACACAGTGTTCTTCTCTGGAACGCTTGCCCCAAACCTGTCCATCAACTGCCAATGGGTGCCCACGCTGTAAAGGAAATCCTGGATGACTAAAATAACCATAAAGGCAAAAAGAGGCTGAGGAAGTCAAGAGATAACACACTTGAGAGACACAAACCTACTGCTGTCTTCCAGGAGTGCTTCTGGCAAACGGGTATGTCTCCTAATTTAAAAGGGGATTGAGCCTGATATCAACGCATCTGCTAAAACTCACAGGATTTGATTGGATCATGAATTACACAATTTTATGAAACAATCTCTTTGGAACACCTTGAAAAATTTAAATACGGGCTCTATCTAAATATAAAAACATTGTTAAATTCATCTTCACTTAGATTCAACAAAGGTATGATGATTCTGTATTCTTACTTTCAAGTGATTGAGAAAGAAGTAATGTGAAATGACAAAGCTGGCAACACGCCAGGAAAGCAATCATTTGAGATTTCAAGCTCTGCCAAGCCTATGGATTCTCGCCTGCCAGGGGTCCATTGGATTCTGACAGGGCCCCTCCTGACATTTTGGCTTCCTCATGTTTACACCCTGGGCGGGGGGGAGGGGGGATTTGATTTTGTAATTGAATACGAGTCTTTATAAACAACTCGCAGATAATCGGTATGTAATATAGGTGATGTGTGAAGTGTGAACATCACACCAGGGTGCGGCCTTTGCCTTGGAAACACACTGTCTAAGAGAAAAGCCGTGAAAATCAAATGGCTAAGGGCAGAGCAAAAATCTTCCGTTAACCAGTTTCCTGATGACCCTGCTTGTGACAGTCATGGTTGTCAGTGTGGGAGACACATCGTCCAACAAGAGACAAAGTTTCCTGGGTTACATGGTCATCAGAGATCCATTCTCCACAGCAAACCTTTGCTCAAACGGACAGTGGAAATTCCCAACGAACTGTGGGGTATCTCAGTTAGAAATGATAACTCATCTGGCAGAGTTATTTATTTATGACCTTGTTCAAAAAGTATTTCAGCAAATAAGTTTTTTTCTACAAAGTTAACTTGTCCTGGCAAGCTGGACGTCCATTTCGTCACCCGCACTGCACCAGGAAACAGTGGAGCGACCCAAGGCTGCTGGGGGCTCCCCTTCCTCCCTCAGGGGTCCGGGTGACCCCTGTGCTTCCCCACTTACTAGCCAGGCTGTGGAGCCATCACGTTGTATGTTGTGTCTTCATTAAATATTGCTTACTGATCTGGACCCTTTCATTCCTCTTAGCCCTAAAGATTGCTTTTGCTTAACACCAAGTATTGGATTGAAGATAAAAAGACACTAGGCATATGAAATTGCTACCTGCACATTGAAGGAGAAGGGACTAGAAGCTCTGGCCACCATGTGTCTGTGAAATAGAACAGTGATGGGATGGCTGCCCTGCTTACTTCCAGCCTGTGGGGCAGTCGGCATGAGTGATGAGACCAAATGCTGAATTGTAGCATGATGTCACCAAGAATCAGGATGCTGATGGGAACGAAGATGACAATTTGGCTCAACCTTGCTTGGTTCAGTGGCTGAGTGTTGACCTATGAACCAGAAGGTCAGGGTTCAATTCCCAGTCAGGGCACATGCCCAGGTTGCAGGCTCGATCCCTAGTAGGGGGCATGCAGGAGACAGCCTCAATGATTCTTTCTCATCATTGATGTTTCTATCTCTCTCCCTCTCTCTCCCTTCCTCTCTGAAATCAATAAAATTATATATATATCTCCTATATAATAAAGAGCTAATATGCAAATGGTCATCACCCCTCATGCCAGAACTGCTCAGACACTCAACACTGGGGAGAGAAGAATGAGGACCATCCAGGCACAAATGGGCTTGTGAGAGAGGAATGGGGACCAGCCAGGCTGCTCCCCGGGTGAAGCCTCCCACCCATGGTCCCTTAAAGCTTTGGCCAAACTGAGCAAAGCCAGCCTGGGTCCTGGGAGCCTGTGGCCAGTCAGAGGGAGGGAAGCCTGGGTCCTAGGTGCATTGCAAGGCAGAGGCAGTTATGGGCTATCAGACCAGCAGGGGAGCAGTTAGGGGTAATCAGGCAGGCAGGCAGAGGTAGTTAGGGACAATCAGACAGGTAGCAGAGGTGGTTAGGGTGATCAGACAGGCAGGCAGGCGAGTGGTTAGGAGCCAGTGGTCCTGGATTACAAGAGGCAGTTGGACATCCCCTGAGGGGTCCCAGATTGGAGAGGGTGCAGGCTGGGCTGAGGGACACTCCTCCTCCATGTACAAATTTCATGCACCAGGCCTCTAGTATCCTATCTAATAAAAGAGTAATATGAAAATTAGGTATCACTCCATGACAAAGATGGCCTCCCCCATGGACACAAGATGGCCAGCACCATAGCCACAAGATGGCAGAGCCCATAGCCACATTCTAGCTAATAAAAGAGTAATATGCAAATTAGGCATCACTCCATCACAAAGATGGCCACTCCCATAGCCACAAGATGGAGGCACCCAGGCCGGCTCAGCCCCGCCACTGAAGTGGTCAGGCCTATTAGCCAGACAGGTGGTGGGGAAGGTGGGGGGTCCTGAGAGGCAGAGCAGGCGATCAGAGGGGGCTGAGGGTCCTCTGCCCAGGCCAGAGGCCTCAGGCCTGGACAAGGGCAGAGTCGGTGATCGGAGGGGTATGAGGGTGCCCTACACAGGCATAAGGCCTGGGCCAGAGGCCTCAGGCCTAGGCAAGGACAAGGCCAGAGATCGCAGGGGCCTGGGCTCTACAGAGCCAGCGATCAGAGGGTCAGGAACAGAGCCTGCAATCACAGGGGTCTAGGCACCAGTGGAGCCAGCAAAGCAGAGGTCTGGGGTCCCTTACTCAGGCCTGCAGCCTTGGCCAGAGGCTGCCAGTGGGGCAGGGGCAGAGCCAGCGATGGCAGGGGGCAGGATCAGAGCCGCTGATCACAGAGGCCTGGGCTCTGTGAAGCTGGAGATTGGAAGAGTTTGGGGGTCCCCCACCCAGGCCTGCAACCTCAGCCAGAGGTTACAGGCCTAGGCAGGGGTGGAGCTCGGATTGGAGGGGCAGGGGTGAAGCCAGTGATAGGAGTGAACTACAGAGGAAACACCTTTTCTTACAGCTCATTGGCTAAGCTCCCTATATGCCACTGGTAATATTCTTAGTAACTTGGGTAATAAGAATCCCTAAAGGTGATCTAGGGTTTTTCCACCACACTCCTGGAGAAAAAAAATGAAGGTCCACTGCTGGAGGGCAAAGAAATGTCATATCCTGCCCTAGGCAGTTTGGCTCAGTGCATAATGCCTCAGCTTGCTGACTGCAGGGTCTGGGTTCAATTCTGACCAAGGGCATGTACCTAGGTTGCAAGGTCCTCCCTGGCCAGGGCCCAGGTCAGGGCATATACAGGAGGCAACCAATCAAAGTGTTCCTCTCATTTTGATGTCTCTCTCTGTTTTTCCCTTCTCTTCCAAATTCTCTAAAAATCAATGGAAACATATCCTCAGGTGAAGATAAAAAGAAAAAGAAAGGAATGTCATATCCTATGAAAGACATATCTTGAAAATGCCTAAAGAAAGTTGGCATTTTTTCATGGTGAAGGGACTGGAGTCCGTGTTGATGAAAACACCTTGGTGGCTGCAGTGACTGGCAGCGGCTGCAGCAGTGGGTGATGGGGCTGGTGGCTTCCCCTGATTAGTCTGGTTGCCTCCCACAGAGGGAGGCCAGACTGTGGCTTAGGCCCACTTCCCAAGGGGATCAGGGAGCAGGCTTAAGCCGTCAGTAGGACACCCCCTCAGGGTTCCCAATATGTGAGAGGGGGCAGGCTGGGCTGAGGACCACCCCCCCCCCGTTTGCATGAATTTCATGCACCGGGCCCCTAGTATATATATAATCATTTATGTAATTATATATGTAAAGATGATGACGATTGTTAGTCTATTACTAACAACCATTAGTCTGTTACAAAGGAGGGTGGCCATGTCATCTGTGTATCTCTCTAAGCAGCCAGGACCGTCACTCACACTGTGTACTAGTAAAAAGACCAAAAACTCTGTTCCGTCATCTGAGATCAACGCCATTTAAATCCAGTATAGCTGATGGTGAAATAATTCCTTTGGCCGTAAAAAATATATGGCTTAATAAATGCTTGACAGTTTAGGGACGAACACACATTCACACATATGCACACACATGTGCTTGTGCACACATGTGTGCACAGGAGTATGAGCCCTTGGCTTCTGGGCAGACAGTGAAAAGCTGGAGAAGATGAAGACAGAGGAAAAGTGAACCTCTCAGCACAGTAAAGCCTGGAGACTGGGGATCATTCCACAAACCCCACCAGGTAGAGCACTCCCTCCCTTCACAGGAGAATTGAGGGTTTTGTTTAACAGCTCGCCATTCACCCCAAACACGATGGTGAGACAGTTCTCTCCCAGGGCAGCCACTACTGAGGGGCCCTGGAACCATTTCCTCACTCGCTCAGGAGGCATGCTGGTGAAAGAAGTGACGGGGGCACACACTCAGACGGTCAGGTATACCAGATGTACTTAACCTCAGGGACCATGATTTCTGGCTCTTCCTTCACAACAGAAGCCATACCTGATTGGATGAGTAAAGGCCAGATTTTCCCATGAAAATAGAAGGCACGAGAGTCCTTCTCTGGCTCATAGCAGCGTCGTTTTATATGCTGGATATACAGGTGGGGAGTAATTTAATGTGTAGCTGTGGTTTGTCAATAATTCAGCTTCTGGAATTAATAATACATATGTGTATAAGCAAACAGTGTCCACAAAGACTCACAATCGACATCGAGCACAGATGCAGTCTGATTTCTAAATGATCTTCCCCCTAAAGGCCATGATTTAAAGACTCAAAGCACATCTTTCCTAGTTCAGTTTCCTGCCTTATATTTAGTGTTGGCATCTAGAGCTGCTGTAGCCACAGTCAACTACAATGTTAGAACCCTCTGAGGCTTTGACTGAAACCGTATCGACGGTGTGACGGACGCCCTTGGGCACTGGGTTGGCAATCCCCATTAAACACGTGTATTTTAAGCCCTCACCCACCAGGTGGTATTTGGGGCAGTCTCCATGGAATCATGTGACAAAGGTATTTTCATCATGCTCCGACAGCTGAGGACTCAAATCACGTGGCTGGGGAGTGACAGAGGAAGTAGCCCCAATATGGAATGTTGGCTGCAAATCCAATTCTCATTTAAGATGAACGCACAATTTTTCAGATCTTGCAGGACACATACCAACTTCCCAGATGACCATTGTCCTTAAATGGCATCCACAGCTTTATTTCAACCTGATTAAATGGTATTTCTCAGGCGAAATTCAGGGAGGATATCACAGGACCAAGATAAAGATCATTAGAGGAATGATTGTAAAAATAGGAGGTCATTGCTGTTCTCTTGGGAGAATAAAATTCAGGAGGAAATTCTTTCAATAGACTATAAAGGGTTGGGTTTCAATTGCTTTTAATATGTCTTCAGGATGGGGAGATGTTGAAAATGTCTTACGTGGAAAAAATAGGTTCAAAGAAAAACTTGTGTTCCTAATGGAAAACAAAATAGAAGCAATCCACTATCGCTATCTATCGAGTCCTGCTGCCTAGATAGCACCCATGCAAACATGGAAGTGCCCAGAACATACACTTTCCATGCGATCATGCCCCACAGTCTACTGTCCATGGGGACACTGTTATGGTTCTCATCATTATTATTTCATAGAGAAAAGTCCAAAGGGATCTCCTATGTGGGACAGGAAATTAATTTTTTAATTAATATGCATTAATTTACATAAATGATGTCACAGGAACCATTGTTAAAATTAAATCCAGCAAATTCATAGATATAATACCAAACTCTCAAGCACAAAGAAAAACAGTACGTTGAACTTTATCAAAATTAACTCTATTGTCCTTCGAAGGGTCCATTAAGAAAGTAAGAAGAATGGAAGACACTGTGCCATTCTCTGCAAGTCCTAAAGGGGCGTGTGCCTGTTAACAGATCATCACTCAGCATTGACACTGGCAACATCGCCCTGTTCGGAATGTGGTGGGCACGCACATACCAGCTCTTAGCGGAGAGGGACCATCTTCCTCCCTGAGGGCGGGGGGCACAGGAAGAAACTGGGGTTTTCATTATGTGGTTTTGTTTGTATTTGCATTTTAAATCTCAGACCACTCACATCTTTACGAAAAGAAGACATTTAAAAGTTTAATAATAGTTGGAATCATTCTCAAAGAAATACATACTCTCCCTCAGAATTGATAGTTATCTTGCATCTTTGGATTGCCTTTATTTTCTTTTTTGCTTTTAAGAGGGGGAAAAAACATCATTTGGTTTATTTTGTTCTGGCTAGAGGGGTCAATGGGGTGGGGTGGTGAGGGGCCATCTGTAATACTTTCAACAATGAAGGTTCAAAAAAAGAAATAAAGTTCCACAGATGAATATGAGTGTCCATCTCTTCTCCCACTTTAGTGATGGTTATTGTCAGGAGGAGGATAGGAACTTCCTATCCATAATTTTATATTTAAAATATTTTTCAATATATTTTTATCAATTTCAGAGAGGAAGGGAGAGGGAGAGAAAAATCAATAATGAGAGAGAATCATGGGTCCGCTGCCTCCTGCACGCCCCACACTGGGGATTGAGCCCACAACACAGGCGTGTGCCCAGACAAGGAATCAAACCGTGACCTCCTGGTTCATAGGTCAACACTCAACCACTGAGCCACACTGGCTGGGTATATTTTAATATATTTTCTATTCATATAAAACACAAAGATTCTTTTAGAGTTTTTACATTTTTACATGAACATTAAATTATTTCCAAAATGAATCAAAGGTCTCGGAATGAACAAATTGCAGTGCGGATTCTGGAAGCACGTGTAAAACGCTCAGGGCCCATGTTAAACCAGCTACATCTCAAGTCAAACGCCCTGAAGTCCACACATTCCCTTACGGGGAGGCCCACATCTCTGACTTCACACTTACTCCTTCTCGTTTCCTGGGATGGACATACCTGCCGACCTCAGGTCCCGGTTCCCATGTAGACCCGCAGCCTTGAGGCCATGGCCACAGCTGGCAGGAGGGAGACGGGTCAGTTACCACAGGTGCCTGCTGCCCGCAGCGACCATGGCATCGCCAGGGACGGAATGCAGAGCACATGCTCAGGGCAGATGGGCCACCCTCATCACTTTCTACCTGGAGGATCGGCGTTTCCAGGGCATGTCTCCCAAGTCATTTCCCGCGGGTGTGAGGAAGCCACAGGCTCTGTGATTAGCGCAAGTGAGAGGAGAGGGGCTCAGTGAGAAATGCCGTGTATCTGCACCCCATCGGAGGGGTGACGTCGGACAGGAAGAAAGAGTTTGTGGACATGGGACCTGGGAGACTTCTCGGTGCTTTCAGGAACAGGCAGGCCAGGCCGTGCGCCATGAAACCCGTAGGGGGGCCCCATGGACACAGGACCGAGGAGCCTGGACAGGTCTATGTTGGCATCACTGCAAACAGCCCCGTGCAGGTGGGTCAGCAGCCGTCTGTGCTGCCTCCCACGTCCCAGGCCCGTCTGGTCCACCTGCAGCCACGTCAAGACGTTTGCAAGTCAGGACAGATGGGGTCCCGTCACCTTGAGGGCCCTGACCCTCGTGGCCCTGGGGCTGTGCGAGAACCCGAGAGAAGATGTGACTTTCACCCAGGAAAGTTCTAGCACGACATCAACAGAACACGTTTTCCTCGAGCTCCAGGCAGAACCAGAGCTCGCAGACCCGCGTGTAGAGTCCGAGCACCTGCCCTGCGCCTCCAATGGGGAGGAAAGACGCCGGAGCTAAAAGCCGTTCTTCACTGCACGGGGCCCACTTGACGCCAGCCCGTCTCCCTGTGCTGTGGGGGGAGGGAGGCACCCTCCTGGCAGGGACCTGCCTCGACTGAGCTAATATCAAATTCCGGAGAATGTTAAGTCTAATGTATTAATACTAATAAAAGCATCGTTCATATGAAATAGGGTGAGGTTTCTAGTTTGTTTGTTTCTCCTAAAATATTTAGTGCACAGGCTGATCTTATTCACGCCGTGTCATGGATTGAACTGCCTCAGACACTCCAGTTTATTCGAAAATTAAATGAGGTACTTTAAACCAAGGCACAACAGCTACTTCTTATTCGCCAACAAATTCGTTGAGTTTTTAAAATTCTTATAGAGTAAAAGTTAATCATCTTGTTATTAGCACAGGGCTTTCCAGTGGTGACTCTACAGTGTTAACTCTACAAAATGCAAAAAAAAAAAAAAAAAAAAAAGCTTCAAAGACAAAATAAAATGTTTGAACAAAAGAAGCCCCATTCAGCAAATAAGTCAGAGGAGTGGCACCTAAGCCGGGTTGGTCTGGAACATCGGTGTGGAGACCAGCGCCGTGGTCCTCGAGGGAGCCTTGTGTGCAGAGCGTCTGTGGCTGCAGACGCCCTTCGCCAGTCTGTTTGAGCAGCTTCTTTAAAGCCAAGTGTTTAATAATAGAGGAATACTTCTGCCGGCCGATGGCCAAGATTATCACCAGCGTGAGGGTGCAATCCTTTTCCTCCCAAGAAAAATTAACCTTCACTATCATGCTGTTTGGGAGATGCACAGACCACGAAGTTAGAAAAGAGGCTAGATTTCAGAAGTATGTATACCATGGCCACATGTGAGTGGTAGCCTTAGGATGCAGCTAAAACATTTTTCCTAAATCCACTAACGGAAGAGACTGAGGTGTATTTCTTCTATTACAGTGAACGTGTTCATTTTATTCAATAGCATGTGACATTAAAGTATGCAGAATGTTACAGAATTAATCTATGATAATCTGTCTGTTCAGAACACTCTTATTAAATTGGATTAGGTGAGCTTTAGTATTTGTTTGCTTGATGGCATATTGGTTTTCCCCCCAAACAGGTGCCAACGAAAACTGCCAAGAAAGAACCAGAAATGTTCAAATTATCCTATTAAAACCCATTCGTGTGTTTACATATTATTCACTCACTAGAGGCCTGGTGCATGAAATTTGTGGAAGGGGAGGGTTCCTAGGTCTGGTTGGCGACCAGGGCCAATCGGGACCTTCCTTCATTCCACGCCACCCCCTGATGGTCAGCGCGTGTCATAGTGAGCGACCAAACTCCCGGTCAAACTCCCGAGGGACACTTTGCCTATTAGCCTTTTATATATGCTATGGATCGGGCTCTTGCCCTGCAGCTGTTGGTTATCACACAGGACCTAGGTACTGGGGCGACAGGTCTCCCACCAGGAAGCCCACAGGTGTCCCACTAGGCTGCATAGATGGGGACAAGGTCCCAAGGTCCTGATTTGCCAGGATGAGACTTTGGAAAGGTTATGGCTAGGAATTCGAGGATTTGACTAGAGGAGTTTGGATGGAAGAATGTGATGTATTTGAAGATAACCAAGAGCCGCATTTAAACCATGAAAATTAAAGATGAAATGGATTTATGAGAATACTTAGGGAATTTATTCAGGATAGTAGTTGAATTTAGTATAGGATGTAATACTAATGAAAATTGTCATGATTGTTTTTATCAATGAAGATGTGGAAATATGACAATTGTATTCTAAATAGCTATGTTTATCTTTTATTAAAATAATTTTTAAATTATTAAAGAAAAACAATTTATTTTTTTTAAATATGTGGAAACAACTTCACAATAAATCTTGGTCTTATTGTAAACATTAATTTTCAAACTTTATCTGCATAGAAATGCCAATGGGGAGGAGTAATAATTAGAAGAGTTTTGAATAACACAAGGGAATTAATGCCAGAATGTTCATAATGCTAGATATTCAATATACTATTAATTTGAAAATACATTTTCTTCAAATACATTTTATATCACTGACATCATTCCAGGCATTAAATATACAGCCGAGGTCCTAGCTGGTTTGGCTGAGTGAATAGAGCATCGGCCTTCGGACTGAAGGGTCCCAGGTTCGATTCCTTATCAGGGCACATGCCCAGGTTGTGAGCTCGATCCCCAGTAGGGGATGTGCAAGAGGCAGCCAATAAATGATTCTCTCATCATTGATGTTTCTTTCTCCTTCTTTCTTCTTCTTTGAAATCAATAAAAAGATGGGAAGCCATCTTCATACTTAAAATAACATATCCATCTTCCCCCAAATTCCCTTATGCTCTGGGTGATACATCTCAACATTTACCCCATCCTCAGGCAACCACAGATTACTGCCACGGGTGGTTGCTGTGAATTTCCTGGATTTTCATATTCATGAAATCACGCAGTGTGTAACTTTCTTTCATCCAGCTTCTTTCAATCAGAATAATTATTTTCCTCCTTTTGGGGGAGGTAGTTATAGGTGCTATGACTTTCTGATGAATTGCTGGCTCTATAATCATGGAATGTGCTCAGCAAAACCAAAATATATTCCCACTTCTCATGACTCTATGTTTGATGTTAATATAAGTCCCTAAGTTTTCTCATGATGACTAGTTGCATTGGCAAATCTTTTTCATCCTGTAATGATTTGCCTATCAGTATTTTATTTTCATTTATTTTTAAATATATTTAAGTATATTGATGTCAGAGAGGAAGGAAGAAGGAGAGATAGAAACATTAGTGATGAGAGAGAATCATGGATCAACTGCCTTCTGCACACCCCGCAAAGGGGATCCAGCCCACAATCAGGCATGTGCCCTGACCAGGAATTGAACCTTGACTTCCTGGTTCATAGGTCAATGCTCAACCACTGAGCCATGCCAGCTGGGCTATCTAGCTGTATCTATATATATAAAAGGCTAAGTGACTCCCTGACTGGTTTGGCTCAGTGGATAAAGTGTCAGCCTGTGGACTGAAAGGTCCAGGTTTGATTTTGTTTAAGGGCATGTACCTTGGTCGAGGGCACATCCCCAGTGGGGGGTGTGCAGGAGGCAACTGATCGATGTTTCTCTCTCATTGATGTTTCTGACTTTCTATCCCTCTCTGTAAAAAATCAATAAAATATATTTTTTAAAAAAAGGCTAAGTGACCATCCAACAAACCGACTTGCACATATGATGCACACGGGCAATTTAAAAGTAAACGTTGACTTGCATACGCATGATACATATAAAGCTCACACAGGTGCCAATCTCACACAACACCAGAATGTATCTGAGACCATCTACTGGTACAACATACCTCTTAAGCTGAAAGAAAGCAGAGTCTTCGACAGAATATGTGTGAAGACCAACTATTGGCACAACAGATTGTAACCTAACATAATCGAAGCTGAGGTATTAACAGGATCTGCAGAAGAAGAGGGTGTTCTAATTCCAAGAATTGATTTGTCCCCATCTGACACTGGCCTCCCATTGAAATTAATTCGAAGACAGTTTCCTGTGATGCCAGCATTTGCAATGACTACTAATAAATCACAAGGACAAACTCTAGACAGAGAAGGAATATTCCTACCTGAACCCGTTTTCAGATGGTCAGTTTATATGCTGCTTTCTCTTGAGTCCAAAGAGCATGTGATGTTAAAGTTGTAAATAACTTCATCACAAGGGAAATTAGTCAAGCACTCTGAAAGGTTTTTATTCTTACTGTGGTATACAGGGAGATATTAGAGTAAGCTTAATCACTTTATGAGTCATTGTTTTTATCAATGTTGTTTTTATATCATGTTTGTTATTTTTATATCATGTCTTTGTTGTTTTTATGTCATGTTGTTATTGTTTTTTAATCAATTTATATATTATTTTCATATACATTTTACTAATTTTCTTTAATCTCTGACACTTCTATTAAAGAGAAAGGGCAAATAGCGATATTAAAATATTTTGTATTTTAATTTTATAATACTATATTATATATACTATTTTGACATGTAATTTTTTGCAATAATATCATTACCACATGAATCTTTCTTCTAATTAATTTCCTTTCAATGTGGATGAATTCATGCACCAGGCCACTAGTTTTAAATATATATAAGTAGGTTTCTTTGGGCAAGTATATAGTTAGGGTTCCCTTTTTTTGTGTGTTTGATTTTTTTTGTTAATCCTCACCTGAGGATATTTTTCCATTGATTTCTAGGGAAAGTGGAAGAGAGAGGGAAAGGCACAGCAAGAAGCATCAATGTGAGAGAAACACATTGATTGGTTGCATCCTACATGAGCCCTGACCAGGGCCTGGGCCGGGGAGGAGCCTGCAACCCAGGTACATTCCCTTGACCAGAATTGAACCCTGGACCCTTCGGTCCGCAGGCCAACATTCTATCCGCTGAGCCAAACTGGGTAGGGCAAGGGTTCCCTTTTTCAATCTAACTATCTTCAACTAGAAGTGTTTATATTTGCACTAGAGGCCCGGCGCATGAAATTCGTGGATGGGTAGGGTCCCTAGGCATGACTGGCAATCAGGGCCTCTCAGGGCCTTATGGCTGCCATCTGGAGCCTTATTTTGTTCCACACAGCCCTCTGATGGTCAGTGCACATCATAGCAAGCAATCGGTCTCCAGGTTGAACTCCCGTGGATACAATTTGCATATTAGGTTTTTATATAGAGAGATTGTATGCTATTATTGATATGGTTGGGCCTCAATCTGCCATATTTACATTTTCTTGATTTCTGCTTTGCTTGGATTTGATAAGTTGTATGACTCCCTTTTCTTTATATGAGTGTCTAACTGACTACTCTTTCTTATTTAGTTTTGTAGAATCATTCTAGGATTTATAATATACATCATATTAACTTAGCCCACCTTTAAATGATGTTATACCTTTCTAAGTAAAACATAAGATGCTTACAAAGTATACATATATGTTCCATGCTCAGCTTTTGTAACTGTTGGAATACTTGTACTTCTGTGTAATCTAGAGACCAGGCAGGAAATATTATTATTTTGCTTTAAGTATTATTTTTAGAAGAAATTTTTAAATTATATGAACATCATATGTTTACCATATTCAGAAACTTTCATTCTTCAGTTTAGAATCAAGTTTCCATATGGTGTAATTTTAATTTTGCCTGATGAACTTTACTAGCATTTCTTTTAAAAAAAATATTTTATTGCTTTTTACAGAGAGGAAGGAAGAGGGATAGAGAGTTAGAAACATCAATGAGAGAGAAACATCGATGAGAGAGAAACACTGATCATTTGTCTCCTGCATATCCCCCACTGGGGATGTGCCCGCAACCAATGTACATGACCTTGACCAGAATCGAACCTGGGACCTTTCAGTCCGCAGGCCCATGTTCTATCCACTGAGCCAATCCAGTTAGGGCTTTAGTAGCATTTCTTATAGGGCAAGCGTATCGATGAAAAGTGATTTTACATTTTACACATCTTAAATGTGTTTATGTCACATACTGCTGGAAGGATATTTTAACGAGGCATAGAATTCAAGGATAACCATGTGTGTCTGTGTGTTGTATGTGTGTTTCCTCCTCTTGGGTGTCGTTGAGAAGCTTGGACATGTGATCTGTTTCAAACATGTTTGGAAAATTTGACAATGATTTCTTCCATCTCATTCCTAGTTTCCTGCCCTGTGACTCCTCTTATAGGTAAGTTGCAATACTTGATATTGCCCATAGCTCCCTGAAATTCTCCCTTTCTTTTTTTCTTCTTCCTTTTACTGTATTTTTGGTTTCTTTTCTTGATGTGTCTCATTTTAAGGAGTTTCTGTTTTATTGTCTTCAAGATCACTAATTTTCATTCATTGTCCTATCAAATTTACTACTAATATCATCCAATGATATTTTCATATATTGTAGTGTTCAATGCCTGAAATCCCATCCAGTTCTTTTTATATATAGTTAACTCTTATGCATGTTCATATTTCTCTGCACATCCTTGAGTCTGCAGAGTGTAATTACATCTATTCATCTTCTCTTTTATTTCTGGTTCCATTTTTAATGACTGATTTTTCCCCAGTTTATGTGTCCCCATTCCCTCCTTCTTCAGGTGTCCATTAATTTTTGTTGGATGCTTGACACTTTCTAATGTTTTGAAAGTAGGGTTTTGCGGTATTTTATAATACCGTACATTGTTCCATGAGGAATTGGAGTTACTTTCAGATACGTTCCATCCCACTAAACCTTGTTTTTATGCTCTTTTCAGTACAGCTAGAGCAGCATCACTCCTAGCCTCGTTGGACCGCGCTTTATGGCATCTCCACATGGGGGTGCTCCTCAATGTCTCTGGTATCAAGAGGTCTCTCTCTTCAGACTTTTCAGAATTTGAAAATATCTGACCATGTGTGAGCTCTGGGAGTTGTTGTCTCACAGCTACTTTGCAATTTTTCTTTCCTAGCAATTCTTTTGCCTGCCCAGCTTGGATTTCGGCCTAAGGTTTTAAGCTTCACACTTAGCCAGAGCACCCAGTGTAGTGCCCCATGGAGAGGCCTAGACCCAACCTCTATCTAAATGTCTCCCATGCCTTAGGCACTGTCCCTGCAGATTAGTCCCTCAGACTCCCCTTTCTTCATGTGGACTCCTTCCCCCTGGACCACATGCCAAGGGGACACATTTCTGATTGCGTATTAACATGCATTAAACAGTGTTTCTCTTATCAGTTAACATCATTGATGTTTATTGGCAATCATTTCCTTGATATATCCACTAACTGCTCATGCTTTAACCTTTCAGGTGCAGAGTACAAAGTCACTTTTTAAAGTCCCATTCCAATTTGACAGCAGAATCTATGTTTTCTCCTTGTTTTTCCAAGTTTGTCTTCTGTTTGTAAAGTGAGTTTCCTTGTAAATTTGGTATTTTCTTAACGATCTAATTACTTGAAAAGAAAATGCAAAGGGTAATTTATTTGACTTCAGGTTTCCAGGGGGAAAAATCAATCATCCTCCATTTATTATTTATTTACTTAATTATTAATCAGCAATTTAATGTTGTCCGGACTCATAGTCAACTGGGTTTGAGTTAATTGCATATTTTTAATTAAGGTAACTGAGCTCCATCCACCAAGCTCTAGCTATACCCCGAAGGCAGTCCTCACTTACACCGTTAACCAAAATTAACATTTGAAGTGATGCACATCTCAATAGGTTTGCAAGGAAAATTAATTCCGCGGTTAATAATGGCGACTTACAGTACAGCGGCTGGAGTTGAAAGCTGCTCTTTGCTAAGATTATTATTCACGCTATTGGACTTCAGTTCCCACGCATAGAAAAAGTGTGGCTTCATTATAAGTAAAAACCTTTGCATTGGGAATACGAATATCTTCAGGGAACAGAGCAATCTAGAGATATGTACTTCGGTCTCTTGAGTTTCGGGCATGTTTTATTGCTTCGGAAGATGGCCAGATGGGTTCTGTATACAAATCAAGTGGTTTTTATACGCTCTGAAAGTTTCTAATTTCAAATTTCTCTTTTGAGTTACAATCTAAGCCCACAAAAGCTGAAATGTAATTAAGAAATAAAATACAGCAGGCAGCACACTCGCTGGTGGTGAAGGATGTGTCTCTACTACATGAAGCAGGTAGCAAAGCCCAGGACACGGGTTACCCCACGGGCATCCATCACACGCTCACCCTGGCTGTAATGACGAATGGCACAGAATACATTCCCCGCTTCATATGGAAGATTAGTTTTATGGAAATCTACCACTAGCCCCAAAATAGATAGGCCTCTAAAAATAATTCCAAATTATGCCAGAATTACAAGTGACCTTCCTTGGTCAACGAGCGGGGCAGCCTTCTACAGACAGAGCGACAGCTGCCTGAGCAGCGAGCGTTGAATGGCAATGCGAGATGAGAGGAAAAGTCTCTTCTTCATCCTCACCCAGGGACGCCCACAGTTCCCACCATTTACTCATCAGAACCATTTACACACCAAAGCCCGCGACCCTGGAAACAGAAGACACCAGTGGTAGCACATGACGCGCGAAGGTCCTGAAGGTCTTCATATTGATAATTACAGTCATCACAAGATTGGTTTATAGGACGCAGTCTTATGGGCACAGGACACCAGGACGGTAAGTTCCAGGGAAGAAGAAGAAACATAAGGAAAAGCTGAGGGCAGTGGCAGCTCACAGAACAGGCCAGACGGGCTATGGAGCACGATGTCCTGGGTGAGAGGGTCCCGGGGGGACTAACGAGAGGGAGGGAAACGTCTCTTAAAGGAGAGATGAACGTCTGTGGTTTAGCAAAAGGTTAACGTAAAAGGCAACAGCAACGGCGATACTTTCCTCGGGGAATGTGTTCTGAGGTGGGGACGATGAGCCCACACTTAGATCTAACGATGGAATCCCATGAAGCAAACAAGCAAAACATCAGCCTCTCGGGACCCACTCAAGCGGACTGTCGCCCCCTCCAGACTCACCTCCAAGGCCCCCTCAGCATTCTGGAGGGTCCGTGCCCATGGAACACACTGACATCCCCCAACGCACAACGCATGTTTATGCTCCTGTGAGCTTGTGAGTCACACCAGGCCCGGGCAGGCGTTCCTGCGGGGACATCACGAGTACATTTCTCTCAGGGCAGCCCACCTCCTCCGTGAAGCCTGCATGGACTCCCGGCAGGCGAGGCGCTCGCTCTCCTTGCTGTTCCGACCACCGCAGAGGCCCTCTCCACCTGCCCCTCCCCTCGCCGAGCTCCGAGCGTGCTCTGGCCTCTGCAGGTGTGACTCCACGTTTGCTGAAGGGAACCAAATGGCCCACTGAGGCACGCGGTGGAGGCTGAAACAGACAGCAGGATTTCATCTGCCGCGTAGCCACCCTTCCTTTCCCTGGACTGGTATCGCTCGCCTCTATCGGATCTAAGATTCCTGTTCGATCCACCGGACTTGCTGTTCTCTGTCCAGAAAAGAAGACATGTCTGAGCTGCTGTGTGACTTCAGCAACAAGGAAACCAAACGACGGAGCCCATTGTGTGTTCTAGTGTTTGCCTGTAGCCAGATGGTGCGAAGGATGTCAAGTGTGGGCTCCCAGCAGCTCACCTCTCGCCTCTCTACCCTGCATTCACTTCAGTCCCACCCAACCCCCCCGACCCTCACCCCCGGGCTCCATGGGGAGAGAACTGCCCAGCCCCTCGCTTCACCCGGGGAGAGGCCTGCCATGCCCACTGACATGGGCAGATGCTCCAATTTCATGGAAGACAAATCCAATCTCTAGGGAAGGGATAGGTGCCTCCATGTGGGCTGGCGAGAAGTGAAGTGAAGTCTGCTGGGAGAGAGAAAGAAAAATGAAGAAGAAGAAGAAGTTTAATGAGCAGGGACGAATGCGTATCCCAAGCAGGCGGGTGGCGCTGCCGCCGCTGACAGGCCTGGCGGTAATTGGGGCGCCATCATCCCGCTCCCATTCACAGCAGCTCGGGCTGCATCCGTCCTTGTCAGTGCGAGCAAGGAGCTAACTCATTAGCAATGACTCCGTGATCCACGCAAGGCTGCTTGGTCTGGAGGCAAAAGAATAATGGCGAAGTGAAGCGTTTGCAGTTGAAATCCGAATGTGCTGTGTGTTGCAGTTTTTAATAATGGAAACAAGTTTTTCTCTTTTTTTTTACTTTTTTTTTACACGTGACATTCATGGATCTAATTGATCAAAGAGCTTAAAAATATTCCGCCTCCACGCACTGACCTGAAGATGGAAACGCATCGTCTGAGTGGGAAATAAAAATACTGAAACTGAGGCTTATTCCTCCTGCGTGTGCATCCAGGTGGACAATTACTATACTTGGTAGCTTCGAGGGTAACGAGGAGATGAAAACAACCTACGGCGTTAGTTTTGAAGTTTTGTATTTTGAAAACATGTCCTTGTGGTATATTTTAAGTCAATAAAATGCTGCTCTCAAGGGTACATTTCAATTAGTTTTGACAATTGTTAAATCCAAGACCATAGGCCCAAAATGAAGTTGTTTATCTAAGCCCCACGTCAACAAGCTGAAACTTAATCGTAGTCCTGCTCTCCCAGCCACAAAGCTGACCTCCTGGTCAGCGCTGGGAAGGCCACTGCCTGAGGGACCCCCTCTAGCTTCTGGAGGAAACCAACCTTGAAATCACTGCAGGCTTCTCTTGCGGGGAATAAATCCCTTTATCTGCTCCCTTCTGCCATAAAGTTCTCCCATGTGCACAGCTCCTCGGAGCTCTTTCTATCTTCCTTTGCTCAAGGAAATTTCAACATGCCTCCTCTTCGCTTTCAACAACACACACAGTCACCATGTGCTCGTCACACACACTGAGATGCAGGACAATCCATCATCCCTGACTATCCGCTCACCTCTCTGCAGTGAGTCAGACAGAAAATATTAAGAACCACATGATTTCACTCCAGTCTATACTAATAAAAGGGTAATATGCTAATTAGACCAGGAGACCTTCCAGGAGACCTTCTGATGTTCTTCTGGACAAAGCCATAGTGGTGGGGCCAGGGAGGACAGTTGGGGGCAAGCAGGAGGGCAGGGGGGCAGTTGAGGGCAAGCAGGCCAGCAGGTAGAGTGGTTAGGAGCAACCAGGCAGGCAGGCAGGTAAGCAGTTAGGAGGCAGCAGTCCCAGATTGCGAGAGAGATGTCTGTCTGCCGGCAGTTGCTGTGGGATCAGTCCTAAACCAGCAGTCAGACATCCCCTGAGGGGTCCCAGATTAGAGAGGGTGCAGGCCAGGCTGAGGGACAACCCCCCCATGCACAAATTTTGTGCACCAGGCCACTAGTGTGGGATATAAAACCAAAAGCAACAAGTGCACAAACAAGAAACAAACAATAACTCGCAGGCACAGACAGCAGCATGGGTCACGAGAGGGAAGGCAGGGGCACCAGAATGAAGAGCACAGTGGGTCACATATATGGTGACAGAAGGGGACTTGCCTCTGGGTGGTGGACACACAGTGCCATATGCAAACAACATATCACTGAAGTGTGCTCTTGAATCCTATGTGATCCTCTTAACCAGTATCTCCCCCAATAAATTTATTTTTAAAGTATTTTTATTAATTTCAGTGAGGAAGGGAGAGGGAGAGAGAGATAAAAATATCAGTGATGAGAGAATCATGGGTTGGCTGCCTCGTGAACACCCCACACTGGGGATCAAATCGAGCCCCCAACCCTGGCATGTGAGCCCCCATTCCCTGACCTGGAATGGAACCCGGGACCCGTCAGTCCTCAGGCTGACACTCTACTCGCTGACCCTCCCTGTGTGTGCCCCAGCCTTCCTTCTAGTTTTACAAGTATCTTACCAGCGAGTCTACCCAACCTCCTGCTCCACAGTCCTCGTCGCTTCCCGTTCCCCGTTCTTCGCTTCGGGAACTCAGCAGTGAAACAGTCCTGAGTGAACAATCTTCCTAATAAAATGCTTGATGCTAGGGAAATGCTCTAGGCTGGTTGTAATGGTAAGTCGCCTAAAACTAATTGTGCGCTTAGGGCTCTTAAGATACCCTGACATTCAGAAGGCGGAGCGAGTTGTTCCTGGACATCTGTGTACAGTCCTGGGTGACCGTGCCCAGTAGCAAGTTTCTCCATCTCTGACGGGCATACTGTCCTCCCTGCCAAGCTCCTCTCCTGGTCCTTCCTGCCTCGGCTCCTGCCTGAAGACTCAGCACCCTTGACGGTGATGGATCACCTCCACAATTCCAGCATATACGTTGCTTCAGTCCACATTGCTTTAAAAAAAAAAAAAAAACAACAGCCCTAACTGGTTTGGCTCAGTGGATAGAGCATTGGCCTGCAGAGTGACAGGTCCCAGGTTTGATTGCGGTCAAGGGCATGTACCTTGGTTGTGGGCACATCCCCAATAGAAGGTGTGCAGGAGGCAGCTGATTGATGTTTCTCTCTCATCAATGTTTCTAACTCTCTATTCCTCTCCCTTCCTCTCTGTAAAAAACCAATAAAATATATTAAAAAACAAAACAAAACAACAAATACACTTGACCTGTATGGCTCAGTGATTGAGCATTGACCTGTGAACCAGAAGGTCAGGATTTAAGTCCAGTCAAGGGCATGTGCCTGGGTTGAGACTCCTCTTGTGGGGCGTGCAGGAAGCAGCCTATCCATGATTCTCTCTCATCATTGATGTTTCTCTCTCTCTCTCTCTCTCTCTCTCTCTCCCCTTCTCTCTCTGAAATCAATAAAAACATATTTTTAAAAACACACCAACATATCACTGATTGTTCATGAGACAACCACTGTCTAGTTGCTGGGAAAGATGAGCTGAAATAAGGACGGTTGCTGGGAAAACAAGCTCACAAGGCTGATGCTTCTAGGGTTTGTTGTCCCAGCAAATCTTTGAAATGGGATGTGGGTGGAGTCATGAGAAAGGTGCTGAAGCTGCGCAGGGCAGCGGCTGAATCTGGTCCGTGGAGTCAGACAGTGGGACCCCATCTCTCTGGCCGCCACGGACAGCTCTTGATGGGAACAAGGAGCCTGTTCTCTGGACCTCACTGTTCCTCTGGGCCCGGGGAGGGCAGCAGCGTCGGGTCTGCAGAGAGGCTGGAAATTAAGTGATCACGGGCCAGCCAGCGAGGCCGTGGTTGAGTGTTGATCTATGAACCAGGAGGTCACGGTTCAATTGCTGGTTGAGGGCACATGCCCAGTTGTGGGCTCAATCCCCAGGAGGCAGCTGATCCATGATTCTCTCTCATCATGGATGTTTCTCTCTCTCTTCCCCTCCCTTCTTCCCTGAAATCAATAAAAATGTATTTTTAAAAAATAGAAATGATCCCGCAATAAAAGACTGAAAATGGCCCTCAGGATGCCTATACCAATGAAAATGGGTCTGATTACATGGTGATCATGATGATGAGGAGGAGGAGGATCCCAACAAAAATGGTGATTATGCCATCAAATTAAAGATTAGACCATTTGGTGGTTTTTGTCATACATAGGAATTATAAATGTATTTGCAAAGCCACTTCAAACTTGCAAAATAATTTCTCCACTAGCTACTTTTAAAAACGTGTTTGAAGACACTTTCTTTATGATAAAGAGCTAGACATCCAGGTGATTTCAGTGGAATACAAATTACAGAATATAACGTAAGGTCAAATTGTTTAGAATGTAAATTACTCACTAAGTTGACTGCATTATAATTAGGAAATTCCAATGTTTCCGTCCCTCTCCCTTCCTCTCTCTGTAAAATAAGTAAAAACATATTAAAAATACCTTCACAGCCACATCTGCAATAGCGGTTTCCCAAACAACTGGGTCCGAGAGCCTAGCCCAGTTGACATGATAATTATGTCTAATTATCATGGAAGATAGAATACATTACTCACATATTACTATATAAGAACGCCAGAATATCCCATGAGTAATTAAACTAATAAGATAAGTTGGCAAGGCCATTTAATTCTTTAAAAAACCCATTGCATTCCTATCCTGAAGACACACAAGCTAGTAGTTTAGCAAGAAATTTAAACCCACCTCTTTCAGTTCTCAACTGATAAGACAGATGTAAAGTCAGTAAAATTATAAAAACTGAACTGAAATGTAAAACCTGATATAAGGTCTACATTATACTTAGGTTATAGGAAACAAATTTCTTTGTATAAGCTGTAAATATATCATCACTTGCATTGTTTTCAATCCTTTATTTTTGAAAACCAAATATAAGAATTAAACCTGTTTGTCACTTTTTCAATTCGCAAAGGGATTTCTACAGAATCAGTTCCTATAAGAAAGATCACGGATCCCAGGGTCAATGCATTCTTTCTTTCATTCACATTGAGAAGGTCCTCTCATGTGGGATGCACAACGTGCAGTAAACACCTGGGTCTCTGATGCTCCCATCCTCCTCTCCTTGGTAAGGGCCAGTTAAGGATGGAGGGAAATTGGGACATTGGTCATTGCACCATAGACATGTACCATGGTCAGCCATGGGACGGCTCCTCGGCAAGTTAAACACAGAATCACCATACGATTCCTTGGAAGAACTGAAAATGGGTGTTCAAGCAAATTATGCATGAATGGTGACAGTAGCCCTATTACAAGAGCAAAGAGGGTGGAGACAGCCCAAGAGTCCATCAGGGATGGACAGATAAACAAATGTGGGTTCCCACACACAGGGGGATATTATGGAGCCATAGACGTGGATGCAGCATTGATTCAGGCTACAGCTGGGATGGACTTTATGCTAAGTGACAGAATGCAGGTGTCAGAAGGGCCCAGAGTTGGTGACTCCCTTGATGTTCGATGTCCAGAGAGTTGAATTCAGAGAGAGAGTGAGGACAGATCGGTGGCTGCCAGGAGCTGAGGGTAAGAGGAGGGTGAGGAGTAAGAATAGGGAGCAACTGATGACTGGGTAGTTTTTATTTTGGGGGAAATTGATTAAAACATTTTGAAGCTAAATAGAGCTGGAGACCTTTTTTCCTCTTTTAGAGGACAGTAAGGACAGCCTGCAAATGCAGGTTCATATTAGTGAACTTTGCAAATTACAGTTTCTTGCTAAGTTATTTTCCCACATTAACACTAACCCTGTGATCTCAATCACGTAGGACTGAAAAGAAGGAACCAGGGAGTTAATAGGCCTTTTACTGTCTAAGATCCATGAATAAGCAAAAGCCAGCTTTTCTGCTGTATTTCTAACCCTGAAATTCCCATTTCATGCTTCCTGTCTCAGCTGCCTTTCTCTTCAGAAAGCAAGGAGCAGTGGTAGAAGCATCATTCACCTGTACACGGAGCATCAGATGTGAAGTCAACCAACCTTTCATTCGCTCAAGAACATGATGTACCAAGTCCAGGTTCAGTCAGTTAGCCTGGGAGTGAATACACTGATGAGAAACAGATACACAGGCTCACACATCCCGCATTTCCCTGGGAAATGCTCCCCCTCGGACTATAGTTGGTCAGACTCCTACCCATGTGGGACCACAATAACCTCATGCTCTACGAAAGCCTCAAATTCCGCTTTATTCTTCGAACAAGTAAATGCCTAGGTTTGCCTGCTGTGAAGACATCACATCCACCTGCTGCAGGATTCTCCATGTGCACAGTGAGAGCTGCTTACCAAGCCTGTTCCCAACTAATTCACGGACAGCTCACGCTGTGCCCGCTGCACAGTCAGCATGCAAAGGGGGTACTGCTATCCTGACTTTAGAGACAAGCAAAGAGAAAACCACAGAGAGTGCCCCGGCATAGAGCGTTATTACAAGTTACACACATGCACACGCACATGCACACGCACACGCACGCTTATTCCTTGCAGCATTGTTGACAATAGCAGGACACTGGGAACTGAAAGGTCTGCCCATAGAGGACAACCTGGCCGAGACATGACAGCCTCACAGAGGAAAAGCAGGACAGTCCGTGAACGGATAGCCTCGAAGGACCGCTCGTTGAACATGGGTCCCGGGAACAGCTACAGGCCGTTAACCACTTTTTAACCAGGAGAGGAGCATGTGCATATTGTACACGCATACCACATATGATATCGATTACGCATAATTACATTAAAAAGTCATGTCACACATACCTGATGTTAAATTAATGCTCATAATGGATTCTGTTTACAGAAACAGGCTAAGTAATAAATTCATTATATGCAAATTCATATGTGCACATTTATTATGTGCAAATGTTTGTGTGTAGAGGCCAGTTCATAGGCATGCAGTGAACTTACAATTTAAGTGTATGCAAATATATGTATGTAAATTGGTTAGTACATGTGTTAGATGTCTCTCAAAACAATGCACAGCCTTTGGGGGTGGGGTGGAAGGTGGCTGATGGCGGAAGAAGAGTCTCCACTCAGATTCCAACCATGTGCTTGCAGTTCTGAAGCCTGAGAACGTGCCACTGACTCAGGAAGCAAACAGTGTTTTAACATGAACGAAGCCTGCGATGCATAATGAAACCAGCAGGCATGTTCACTGCGCATCTCACAGGAGCCTGTGCTCCTTGCGTGGCGTTTGATGACCTTGTGCCACGGTGAGTGCGGAGGCTTTGTGCGATGGCGCTGATCTCAGGGACATTTCCTCCCAGTCCCCGCCCTCCCGTCACCTCGCCCTGTGCACTGAGCCTAGCACAGGCGGGTGCTCCTAGGAAGAGGGTTTCCAGGCCTCTCCTCGTGGCCAGGCCGTCGGGCGATCCTGAACCAGCGCACGCGCTTCAGCGTGACTCTGTCAGGGAAATGAGTTCTTCCAGGCAGCGCATTCCTTCCTTCGAAGGGTACAGTGAACCCCCTCTCTGAGTGCAGTCTGCCCGCATCGACTATGCTGGGAACTGCTGGGAAGATGCCATGTCACATGCCGCCATGCCCAAGGACACCCCATCTACGCTTCCTGTGTAGCCAACAAGCTGCTCAGGGCATCCAGGCTTCCCCACCGAGAACATGCCGCCTCCCCGGGAACCGTCCCCATGAGGCTACCTGGCCTCTGGCAGAACCGGTGGCAGCGGCCCCTGCGCCCAGGTGGATGCACAGACAGCCGTGAGCCGCACGGTCAGGGGAAGCCAGTGGCTCGGCTCCTGGCTGCAGCAGAGCCCGCTGGTTTGGCTGCAAAGGCTCCAATCCGCAGCCAGGGACCCAGATGGCTCCACAGGAGCGAGCGCTTCATGACAGGCCTCCTGTGGGAGCGGCAGACTCTTAAAAACAGTCTTATCTGCATCCACTGGGCCTGACGTGTGGCGATTACGATTGCTGTTGAGCTTGCGCCTGTTAACAAAGAAATAAGACAAATGCCTCATCGTGTTGAGACAAATGTTTTCACATCCCATTCCTATTGTTTCATGTACACGTGTGAGTGTGTTCATTTCATGCATGTTGTATGTGCACATGTGTGTGCGTATGTGTGTTATGTGTGCCTGTGTGTGCATGTGTGCACG
This sequence comes from Murina feae, assembly GCA_004026665.1. Lineage (NCBI taxonomy): Eukaryota > Metazoa > Chordata > Mammalia > Chiroptera > Vespertilionidae > Murina > Murina feae. The sequence goes on along the minus strand of PVJC01006102.1, from coordinate 6,837 downwards.
CATGTGCTTTGGAAAAGAAGACTGACCACCTGTGGTGCTGTTGTGAGGCACATGCTCATAAAGGGAAAGAGGCATACTGGGTGCTCAGGTGGGTGGTTCATGGCTTTGCTGTTCCTACGTGACTGTCCTCTGAAGACACTCAAAGGTTATGATGCTGGGAAGCTAATAAGTTCATTGTTTGTGGTCCCTCCCTCTCATCCATCTTCCCACCGGGGCATCAGCTGTGCTGACTGAGAGGTACTTGCAGGAAGTGCCAGCCTGAGTGCCCATCCGGTCCCTGCAGGTTCGCCCACAGCCGGGTTCGTCAGGAGGGCACCTGAGCCTGGATTCCAGGTGTTTTCTTTGCCTCTAGTGGGAAACCTCAGAGATCAGGGCAGTTTTTAAACAAATGGGACAATAGGATGGAGGCAAAGGGAAGGTGAGTGGCTGGTGAGCTGAGGGGCCACCGGCAGCCCCCCCCCCTCCTGGCCAGTTGGCCGGTGTGGGCAAGGGGGTGAGATGTGGCAGTGCTCACAGTGAAGGAGGTGCCTTGAGGGAGAAAGCACCGGCTCCCACCACAGTCCCAGCCCCCAGCAGGAGGGACGAGGGTCTGAGCACCAGCAGTGACTCAGGGGGGACTGGAGGCCCTGCCTTCCCAGGGGTCTCTGTGTGTACCCCCTGCCACCTGCATGTGGATGTCACCTGCAGAGGCAGGTCATGGAAGGTGAGTGAGGCAGAGGAGGAAGCATCTGTGAAGAGGAGCTGAGATAACGGGTACGAAACGTTTGAAATGACTCAACCATCTGCCGGAGGAAGATGGCATCCGTGTAAAAGATGGCCATGATGGCTCCTTGTAGGTCTGAAATGCAAATACAAACTGTGTTCCTCAGGCCACAGCACTCTCTGGGCCTTCATTTTTTGCAAAATCAAAACACGGAAGATTTACTCTGCTGCCTCGGGAGGCAGCGCTGGGCTGCGGGTGAGCTGCTGTCCTACCGTCTCTCAGATCGCTGGGCGCTGGATTATCACAGGCCCAGAGAGAATGGACCTCCCCTCACCTGCTCCCACACTGCACAGCCTCAATCAGACAGACAACGTGCAACTCAGCTGATTTCCAGCTCCGGTCGTTAGAAAGAAGAGTGAAGGTAGCTTTAGAGGGAGACTTTCTCTTCTCCCCCCAGGAGATGAGCAGTAACAAAACATGCCACCTCCGCCCCTTCCTCATGGCGGTGACGCCACCACCGTTACATTAAAAACTTCTAAAAATTAAGAACAGAATATAGCCAATGTTTCATCACCCAAATCCATTCCAGCGACCATCCCCAACGCCGCACTATTTCTGAACTTTCAACATCACAGCTTGTGTTTTTATTGATTGGGGGGGGAGGGGGAGGGCAGGGAGAGAAACATTGATGTGAGAGAGAAACCCTGGTCAGTTGTCTCCTATGCACATCCTGACCAGGGATCAAACACGCAACTTAGATACGTGCCCTGGCCAGGAATCAAGCCACAACCTCTTGGTGGCAGGATGACGCTCCGACTGAAAGCGCCACAGGCCAGGACACACCCGTCTTTTTAAACCCAGTTGTTTACACTTTTCAACTGAAGTGAGGAACTAGTGTTTCCAAACCCCCAAGCCCACAGTGCGCCCAGCAATTTGGGTTTACTCCCTCCGTGGAGGCCCTACAACCGGGATTCTGAAATTCCTACGGTGCCCTCGTGTGACCCCAAAACTCAGCCATGTGAGGTGAGCCCCCTCTCCTGTGTCCTTCCGCCACCTCCCTTCCTAAACAGGCCCTGTGGGCACTGGGGCCACAGGGCACCTCCGTTTCACCCCAACACCCACCAGGGACACGGCTCATGTCCGCGGGCTGACCACAGACTTGGGGGCTCCACACAGCACAGTGTCCACCAGAACCCTAAAGAGTCTCACTTGTGTTCACCTCATTCCAACTCAGTATTGACCGTAGAGAATAAAACCTTTCCGGCTCCATCAGGCCGCACTGTAAACCCCTTAGCTCTCGGCCTGGCTCACTTCCAGGCAACCCGGGGAGGAAACCCTTCGTGTGAAACGTCTGCATATGCCACACGGTGCAGAGGCAAACATACCTGCGTCCATGACGAGCCACGTGAGCATGAAAGGGAAACCCTGAGGCTCATCACACAGCAGGAGAAACAGGACGGCGGAGAAACCCTGGGATCAAACACGCTGCTCAGAAAGAAGCCGTGCTGGGCAGCCCCAGACGGAGGGAACACGGAGGAATGTCCCATAAGGCAGAATCCAAAGGAGCCCACATCATCGAGGGGAGGGGGAGCAGAGGCAGGAGAGCTGGGGGCCCGCCTGGCGTTGAGTCTGGGCAGAGAACTCAGAGCTTCCGTTCAGAGTCTGGGAGGACCAGGCGGCCCTCGGGGCCAGGGAGCACTTGGACTCTGAGGGGTGATCCGGGAACCACCAGGCGGGCAGCGGAGACGGGTCTCCCCGAGTGAGGGTCGCCCAGGCGTCCACAGGGGGTCTCAGAGCCAAACCATCCTTTCGAGTCTCAACCAACGTGACACTTCACACACCTAAGTCTAGGCTTGAACCATTAGCCGGTCACATCACCACAGAGAGAGAATCACAGCAGTGACGAGTGATACACACAGTTACCAACTGAGCAGAAACGAAAATTCATTTGAAGCCGTGCATCGCTCCCCAGGGCTGGCTTCCTTTTTGCATGGGGGCTGCTATCCACAGAGCACAACAGCAAGACTGAGCTAATAACATGCGGAAAACAGCTCTATTTTATCGTATTCTTTCTGTCCTCGGATGCATAAGTTTCTCAAACTCCTCATTAGCCATTTGCCATTTGCAAGCTGTATTTCTGCATGGTCTTTCATAAGCGTGCCTTTTTAAAGGAGAATATTGGTACGGCTGGAGGAACCGAGAAGGTGTGTAAGCTTTTAAGGACTAAGGGGCAATGACATGTGTCTCGCTGGCCAGAGACCCTCAGCAGGTTGAACTGGCTTCCCGCTGGGTGACTGCAGGCTGCCCTTTTCCTTGGATGCAGCCGTAACTAGAACCAGCCCAACGCCATACTCAGTGGGACAGCCAGTGCTGTTCTGTGCCAGGCCCTTAACCGACTCCTGGGTCCACCCAGGTGACATTAAGCGAAATGCTCATAAGAGTGTCTGGTCCCGGCCAGTGTGGCTAAGTGGTTGAGCATCGCCCTATGAACCAGGAGGTCATGGCTCGATTCCCGGTCAAGGGCACATGCCCAGGTTGCAGGCTTAATCCCCAGTAGGGGGCGAGCAGGAGGCAGCCAACCCATGATTCTCTCTCATCATTGATGTTTCTCTCTCTCTCCCTCTCCCTTCCTGTCTGAGATCAATAAAAACATATTTTTAAAAATTAGTGTCTGAGCACCAAGAACTTAGGAATTGACCAACCAGAGTCCAGCCTGTTAAATTGCGGACGGATCGCAAGAATTCTCGCTTCCTATTACACAGTCTTTTACCAAGATCATACTATGGAACACCATTAGCTTGTAAGAACACGTAATAAATAACTTTGAAATGCAATGGGTATTTAACTTTAAAGCGCGCTTTAACATTTATGTAAAATGTTTTTTGTCCTCATTCAATAGGAACTTATCTGGCCACTGGGAAAAGCCAGCAATAAAACTCCTGGTGCGCAGTGTGTTACGGGAAGAGCTAGCATCCTCCTCCCCAGCAGGACTGTTCAGGGAGAACAGCCGTGGCGCCTACATGCACCGCAGCCACCATCCACATCCAGACAGCCCTCACCTGGGAGCACCCCAGGGCACCGTCGTCGATAGCAAACTCCCTCTTTCTCTGGGAAAATGCTTTTAAAACACAGATGTGACCTGAATTGGCGAAACTGAAGTGGGTTTCCAAGTATTTTAGTTTTAATGAGCACGTGTAGAGTGTCCTGTTCTGTTGATTGCCCTTTTCTTGTGAAACGGTTGGAGTTCTGAGTGTTGGGAACGGTTCCCGGAGCTAAGGGACCTCAGACAGACGCTGACCATTTCAGAATCACGTCAACAAGCTGTGAAAGGCAGTGCCTTCGGCAGCCCCTGATCTGTCTCCTGCCTCAGCGGGTGTGGACAGATCGACCCAGGGACCCCCCCTTCTCCAGCCCCGACCACCCTCCAGCGTCTTATCCCGTCACCACCTTCAGATCCGCCTCCCAGACCAGCCCACACACAGATTTCCTACCTGAACTCCTCACGGCCCAGCACCCATGACTTCCCAGGTCCCTCAGAGTTCCTCCCCCAGGTGGGGGCTGCATCACCGCCTGCCCTGGCCTCGTGGCCTCCACACCCACCTCTCTCTGGGCTTCTCTTCCCACCAGGACGATGTGGCTCTGGAGGGGGGAGGGGCATTTCTGCTGCGAGTTGGCGGAGAAGAAGCCGAGGGCAAGGGCACTGAGCATCTTAAAGTGGCAAAACCAGCATGGCGGCCGCCCTCTCTCCAGGACGTGCCGGAGGGGCCTCCCCAGGTGACCGTGACCCTCGGACGCCACGGAGGCCGCCCTGGTCTGGGAGAGAGCCTGAGCTGAGGCCCTTAGAACTGAGGCCCGGCTTCTGGCCCTGCAGATGCTCATCTGCGGCTCCTGCAGAGCTGCTTCCTGGAGGGGCAGGTGAGACTCATCCATGAGGTGGAGACACCTGCCTCCCCTCCGCAGGCTGCTGGGCCCAGGCTGGGCGGGGCCAGTGTCTTTCGGAAAGGCTCCCCCTCAAGCACCACCAGGAGCCTGTGGAGCCCAAGGCCTTTGCAGGACCCCTGTGCACCCCCTGGTGTCTGGCTTTGCCTGAGCCTCTCCTAAAACTACTAGGCATTCTTTAACGCCCTGGAGCCCTCTCTTTGAAGTTAAGCAAGGTCTCAGGCAGAGGAGGCAGCGAGTCCCCGAGCCCAGGAAGGGGCCTGTGGGATGGTGCCCGGCTCACAGGATGATGCAGCCACACCTCACGGGCTGGTTAGGAGCTGCACACCGCAAAGCAGTGAAGCTAATGGGCCCTTGTTTCTGTAAGAGCATCCATTCCAGGTGAGAGGGCTGCCCTGCAGGGAGAGCAGGTGGTCAGCTAGGGGCCCTGGTCTAAGGGCCTCAGGGGCTCAATCTCGTTTCCCCGGTGAGGGGTGTGCTCTGCCCTGGAAGTTTCTGCTGCAACCCAGGCATCGCCCTGAACTGGCAATTCAAGGGCAGCCAGTCCGTCGCTCTCCCGAGCCCTGACGGTCTCCTGGGCGAGCATGTCACGCTTTGGGGACGGAGCACGTAAATTCCCGATTTTCTGCCATTTCTCCATCATCGTCCTCAACGTCCTGATAAACCGGAGGAAAGTGCTCGTCCAGTTCTGCTACACTGTGACTACATGACTTTTATGGCGGGTCAGTCTTTGTTTTTAAATATATTTTTATTGATTTTTAGAGCGAGAGGAAGGGAGAAGGAGAGAGAAATGGAAACCTCAATGATGAGAGAGAATCATGGATCGGCTGCCTCCTGCACGCCCCACACTGGGAATCAAGTCCGCAACCCGGGCACGTGGCCTGACCGGGAATCAGACCCGTGACCTCCTGGTTCATGTTGTGGACGCTCAGCCACCGAGCCACAGCGGCCGGGTTGGTTAATGTTAGAGTCCTGGTGGGTCTCCTTCTATTGTGAGTCTCCGCTTTTGCTTCCCCTCAGCGTCCAGCCCCAAATCCCTCCTCTGGGTTCCTTTGGGCCATTGACCTCCCGGTCAGGCACCGTGGCCTCTCTCCACCGTGAGGATAACACAGGGGTTTCGACTTCTTTCCCCAATGTCTGGGTCACGCAGGGGTGTCCTGTGCTTGTGGTTACTGCCTGCGTCTGAACTCTCGTAAAACAGGCCCCCTGTGCCCAGCGGTGACGTTAAACCCACGTGACATCGACAGAAAGCCCGCGCCTCAGCACAGACAAGGAGACCCCGGTCCCCACAACCGGGGCACATCTTTTGCTTCACTTGCAGGGCCAAGGGGTGTGCCCCCATGGTAGGAGTCCACTGTGCCCGTCAGCATCCGCGGTCCCGACACGCGGCCACAGGGTCCAGGGAAGAACCCGTCCCACACCTAGCAAGGCATGGCTTCCAGCACCGTGTTTTAGGGCCTCCCTACGGGTTTGGTCATCGTTCCCCCAACCTGGGACTTTTTACATCCCAGAAGGAAAGTCCCCCAGACCTGGGGTTGTGAGCACTAAACCCAGGACAGTTCTGGAAACACCAGGGAGGTCCATGACCCCCGTTGGGGGTGAAATACAAGTCAGAAGAGTCTTCCTACAGTTTTAAGTGCAAGGTGTCCCCCCCAAAATGTAGACACACTTTAGCAGCTGACAGCTCAATTGGTGTTTCTTTCTTTTCCGCTTTAGCCCACAGAATGGAGAATTATTCCAAGCGTGTATACCTTCCAAGGACACCCTGTGTGTTTGCTGCAGCATGGAGTCCCAGAGCCCACATCCCAGAAGGAGAGAGGTGATGGTTTCTTGCAACACAGATCTTCACAAAGAGTTTCCCAGGATCTGACTCTCACATGCATCCCCCAGGCTGTGTGGCTCAGTGGTTGAGCATTGACCTATAAACCAGGAGGGCAGGGTTCCAGTCAGGGCACAGGCCTGGGTTGTGGGCTTCATCCCCAGTGGGGGGCGTGCGGGACGCAGCAGGTCAATGATTCTCTCATCGCCGTTATTTCAATCTTGCTCTCCCTCTCCCTTCTTCTCTGAAATCAATAAAAACCTATTTATATCATGCTCCTATAGAATAGTCAGGGGGTGGGTGGGAGAGGTCAATGGAGGGAGGAAGAATATATGTAACTAGGGGCCCGGTGCACAAAAATTTGTGCACTCGGGGT